>CAMZMU010000094.1:25752180-25951553 GCA_947311845.1 Poa pratensis | reverse complement strand
ACGTAAGGAATATTAGCATAAAAATTCCAATCTGTTGTAGCGTTATGATATGCAATCAATGTGAAAACTATGGCCGCAAAAGGAACCACCGCCACCTCGTCCCACGCCCACAAAATTGATGCAGATGACACACGCCATGCGCGTACTATCATCTTCTCAACGAATCACCGTCGGAAGCTCGCCATTTCCAAGGGTATGGAACGGTTAAAATTTTCAGAAGGCAACGATCATGGTGCAAATACAACGGGACAACTGTCAAAAGAGGTGCCCTAAGTTTCTTCTTCATTATCGGCGAAGTTTTTTCAGGAACACATATTTTTGGTTTGGAGGCGAATCAGTGTGGCCACATTTACCTATTTTTTTCTAAAACTAAAAAATATGGCCACATCGGGCGGTTGGCCCAATAAAATAGAGGAGTTTCTTGATCAGGGCCACGGAATCAATAGGAAAAGGCTGAATTTTGCGAATATCTCCTACGCACTGTCACGGCAACACTTGGCCCCTTCTCGTTTCTTGCTGTGTCGCTCGGGTGTCTAACAACGCAAAACGTGATGCGATATGGTGCGCTCCTAATTTTCATCGGGTCTGGTGTCTCATAACAGTTCTAGGTTTTACGACCGAACCGTTTTCCCTTTCTTAATCCTCTGTTTTTTGTTTGTTTTTCTTCTTCCTCCTCCTTCCGGGATAAGCATAGGGCGAAACCATCGCCGATGTCGCCGAGTGAAACTCTTCCGCTGCCTATGCCTTACTTTGGCTAGGAACCAAGAAGTAAGGGTTCAATCCAACATTTATTTTTTCCCTTAGGGTTTCAACTGTTTTACAGGTGTGCGTAGATCTTTTGCTTTTTTAGTTGCTGGTTTGAACAATCTGTCATATGCTATCAAAATGATCTTGTATGTGTTTGGATTCCTCATTTTTCCCGGCCCGATGTATGCGATCGCTCGATTCATTTTAAATGTTGTAGCAAGACATGTGTTTTTTCCCTTTGATCTTCCGGGCAAAGAGTTCCCTGGGTAATTAATGGGAACGGAGGTAGCATTTTCAACTTTGAGATACATCAACTTTTTCTTGAGTTGTATTTGAGACGGTCCAGTAAAAGATACAATTTTGTAAAAATAAACGGTTTAAAGTTGTGAAAAATATATAGTGACACCATTCTAGTGATGAAGAAATTGTAGGAACATATTTCAAATATTCTGGCTTCTTTTTACCTTTTGTTCATATAGTTTGAATAAAATGTTCGTGTATTTTGAATAAACATTTGAAATATTCCTAAATAAATATACCAAATATTTTTTATGTATTTTGAAATAAATTTGATACACACAACGTAGACGTACACATCAAAAGGTTTGTTCACATTTTTTTTTTAACATTCATATGCATCAAATAATATGTTCATTTACTTCAAGAAATTTGTGTATTTACGCAACAAAGCTAGAAAAGGTAAAGTATATTGCTTTGGCCAGGGTTCATGCGTTTGCTCCAAAAGAATATAAAAAAAGAAGAAGATGACAGGGTTTAATAACTGAATCCGAATCGGGATCAGGATTAGCACATGTTTGTGGTGAAGTCAAAAGATAAGAATTAGTTCACAACTTCAATATAATAAGGATGGGGCATAAAAGGTGTATGTTTTCACGAGGAAAAGGAAAAAAAAATCCATGCATCTACTAAAAAAGGAAAATAGAAGGATAAATGAAGTCTAGTTATGTACACAGAAATACAAACATAAGCAGAAATGGGAATAAAACACTGACATGGAAAACATTTTACTGGCTGGTGCGCTACAAACTTCCTTCAGACGTTAACGTTCATAAACGATAAAAAACTTTTTGTTTTTGTGGAGGAGCCAAAAGAAGAAGAAAGGAACAAAAGTTTAAAAAAGTAACAATAATAAAAAAGGAAACCTTGGTTTCTGCTGTGTAAAATTCTAAACGATGTGATCTTATGTGATAATTAATAAAGCTCGTAGCAGGACGGAGTCCGGCTGTTTCCCTCAACAACAAAAAAAACCTTACATGGACCCGCCCAAAAGGTGTCGGTGCGTGTGGGCATCGGCTTAATTACTACGAGCGACAAGTAGGAAACGCCGAGTTGATAAAAGGCAGATATAGTTCGAAGAAAAATGTCGATGTGTGGTCTATTATTATGATTATGCACTTATTCGTGGGTTCAACTGACACGATGGAGGTCGTAAACTTTCAACCTTTCGAGGTGTCGATATGTAGCGGTTCACCGTGTATCAATCGCGCAAACGAGTTTGGCAATACTGCACGAGTGGCTCCAAACTGCGAAATCCTCCAAACTTTCACTCCAAACAGACGAAAATCCCCTCGTTCAGCTGTAAGTTGTGCCTCAGAGTCTCACATCATCAGCACCGGCCGAAGGCACAAGCAGTACGTTACACAAAGCACACACTTTTTTTGCTGTAAAGCACACTCTTTTTTCACTACCAACATAATATGCAAATACAGTACAATTGCTACATATATTAACCAACACAGGTACAGTACCTTCCAAGGAATGAAAAAAAAGGAACTCCAGGTCCAAAGCCAGTGACGCCACGTCAGCACTGACAGTTGACACGGACCCACACAAACACATTTTATTGAACCCACCTCACTGCTAGACATGTACTCCGGCCAGACGACGACCGACGACGACGACTCACGAAATACGCGCACATACTGATCAAATAATAAACGAACTACGTATCGTACCGTGCCGTGGCATGGCAAGACACGCGCATGCAACCCAACCAAAGGCTAGCTCTCGACTCGATCACTCGGAGGCCTTGTCGGCCTCGTCAGCAGCAGCAGCTGGTGCCTCCGCCGGCGCCGCCTCGACGACCGGTGCTGCTTCCTCCTCCACGGCCGACACTTCGTCGGCGGTGGCTGCAGGCGCTGCCTCTTCCTGGACCGGTGCCTCTACCGCAGGCTCTTTGGACTCGGCCTCGACAGCAACAGCAGCAACTGGTGCCTCTGCTTCTGCCGGCGCCACCTCCGTCGCCTCCTCCACAGCAGCCTCGGTAGTTGCTGCTTCCTCCTGCACTGCCGCAGCGGCCTCTGGGGCGGCTGCCTCCTCGACGGCCGGCGTCTCCACCATAGGCTCTTCTGCCTCGGCAACGGCTGGCGCAGCCTCTTCGGTCTCGATTGCGGCAGGGGCAGCTTCTTGCGCTGGCTCCTTGGTCTCGGCCTCAACCGGCGCTGCCTCACGCTCCACCACTTCGGTCTCCACAGGGGCAGCTTCCGGCTCTGTGATCCCAGTAACTGCCTGCGCAGCAGGGCCCTCTTCGGCGGCGACAGCCTCCGGTTCAGCCTCTTTGGTCTCTGTCTCCACCACTTTGGTCTCCGCTGGTGCTGCCTCCGGCTCTTTTGCCACCTCGGCCACGGCCTCCTCCGCAGCGACAGCGGCCGCTGGGCAACCTCCACCGGAGCCACCTCCGGCTCGACGACCTCCACCGCCGCCACGTGAGTCTCCTCGACAATGACGACGGCCGGCTCGACAGCCTCGACCGCCGCCACGTGAGTCTCCTCGACAATGACGACGGCCGGCTCGACAGCCTCCACCACCGCCACCTGAGTCTCCTCGACAACGACGACGGCCGGCTGGGCAGCCTCCTCGGAGGGCATCGCGTGAGTTGCAGCGTGGACCTGTGTATACATCGATGCGCGCCATTAAGGTCACGTCAAATACAAACAGCTACAACACCGTAGGTTCGTGCGATCAAGTTCGTCATGCATAAACCCGATCGCCTGGTAGGCATCATATTTCCACGTACCTGGACGGCGGCCATTGGAGATGAGCTCTGAGGTTACTGATCCGATCGAACTCCGAAGAGGATGCCTGCGCGAATGATCAGATGAGATTATGTGATTTCGATCGAGTGTTGCTGTGTGAAGCAGTGTGTTGCGGTGGAGGGTCTATATATAGTGGCTCTCAAGGTGAAAAGGTCACAAGATTCACAGCTAGGATGCGAAGTTGGCCACCCTTTTGCGTCACACAAGAAAAAAAAATCCAGGAATCAAACATCCCATCTGCGTCATTCTGATCTTCTGGGAATCTGAGCCCAAGTTGCGTACGGGCGATCACTATATGATACTATATCGAAATTAAGGTGGTGGCCACGCATGCATGGCACGGAAGCTATGGTCCAAACTATCGTGTTACGAGTTTAGTTCTATGCCTTTATGGAGCCGTGTACGAACATGTTTTCTGTGAAATGGATGGAAAGAGGCCAAGGTAGAGCTGGCGAGGCCACGAGGGCAAGCGTACCTTTTGAGTTGTAAAGAGGGGGCCATCGCGCTCAGTGAAGTGGATGCATGCACCGACTTTTTTTTTTTTTTGAGATTAGATGCATGCACCGACCTTGATCAGTACATGTCACGTCCCTGCACGTTCTATAGTGACAGCCTTGTATCCTAGTACCAGTCCCCTTAACTAGCTGTACTGGCTATCGTTTCTCCAGATCGGTGCAAAATAAATGGCTCGTAATATAATCACACATTTTGTTCAAGCAATTCGGCCGAGTGTTTGTTGAGATATTAAGCAATTTTCGTCATTGATTAATTACCCAAATCAGCACACAAACGCACCCGAGTGAAGTCGGTCGCTTCAGATATCTATTCCAGGGTACCTGACGGCTGTCTAGAAGAATTCAAAATGTTTAAGAAGATAGACGCCTGAGAAGCTTATTTCTTTCATTTATTTGTCTGGCTGTTGTTTACTTTGATACTTTGTTTCTGTTTTGAGATGTAAACTCTGAACTACCGAGACGTTGCAATAAAAGTTGTGTGCACCAATCGATGCAGAGGCTGGGTTTTTTCCCCTTTTCGAAAAACACACACACAAATGCACTAGTAAATCTAACCACATGTGACAGACTAGACACGAATAGAAGATTCATAGATGGACAAAATACTAGTCGAAACATAGGGAGAAGTAACACATACGTGTTGATCCCCATGACATTTTCGTTGTCGTTGGCCATGGCAATGAGGAGAAAGCATACAAACTGTCGGCGTCGGAGTCGGCGCCGATGCAGTCAAACGAAAGAGAACAGTCACGCTGAAACGCTCACCAAAAACCTTATCGGCGCTCTTCCAGTGAAGAATCTCAAGGGAATTTCGGAGGCATGTCTCTTGACACGTACATATGCCACGCGGTGGAAGAGTCAAGCATTGGCAGAGCTTAGTGCATGTCGGGGGGCCACCCCCCCCCCCCCCCATATGATTTGCACATGCCGGCAGGATTTTTTTTGGATAGATCATATATTGAGCTGTTTTGTGGGTTTTGCCCCCCCCCCCCCCCCCCCCCCCCAGCACTTCTGGCAATCTCCGCCACTGGAGTCAAGGTATGTGCCAGGCTTCGCACATGCCCGCCAAAACAACACACATGTGTGTGGGAGCATGCAAAAATTAATCTTCCACTAAAAATGACTCTAACTCGATTCACAACGAACGCGACGTGGCGAGGCAAGCGGTGGAGGAGGAGGCGTGTGTGGACTCCTCCTATTCTCATCCCATAAAATCCAACAATGTTCTTACCATTAGCTTTTGCTTTTCGAGCTCAAGTCTCATCTTTTTCTTCCGACCCATTTCTTCACCTTCTACTTAGACTATGCACTCGGCTCTTTCCCGCTGCCAACATCGCTAATATCACCCGACCGTGTCTCAATCGACCAAAAAATATATCCTTCACCAGTCATGGTGCGCTTCAGCAAACCCTAGCATTGACGACCACAAGGTTTCTCTTTTCTCGATGCCGACGAGGTCTTTTTCATCATCTTATTTGCATAGGCATCCCAAGTTTATTTTCAGCAACACATCACCACACCAAGTTTTCATCTTCTGTCTGCACAATTTATTGTTTTCATATCTTCCCCTAGAAAAAATGTTTTGGTGTCTTATATTCTCCCTAAATTTCGCTTTTCGTTGACAAGGGCAGTGGCCAGGGCTCCTTCTGTTAGAGATATGCCCTAGAGGCAATTAATAAAGTGATTTTATTTGTCATATCTCAATTGTTCATAATATGTTTTAATACCATGCTATAACTGTATTACGCGGAAACATTAATACACGTCTGATATATAAACAACCAGGTCCCTAGTAGCCTCTATTTAACTAGTTCGTTGGGTAACAGATGATCAAGGTTTCCTGATCATGGACAATTGCGTCGGTTGACAACGGAGTCATATCATTAGGTGAATGATTTGATGGACATACCCAAAATATAGAAACGTAGTGTTCATACCTTCGACTGTGAGATCATATCAAATCTCTGCTTCTAGAAGATGCGGCTGATCGCATCAAACGGCATGTCTTATATAGCTTGACAATAAAGGTGACACTTTCGGGTATAGGAAGGAAGCAGTAGAAGCGAGTGATCAAGAGCGGGAATTGCCAATCCACATAGCAAGATAGATACTCTGGGCCTACTTGGTGAGATTACATCAATGAGCTTGCAAGCATTTGACTAGGTCACGGGATGTAATATCACTGACGAGTAAAGATAGATTTGTCGATGACGAGGTCATGCTCGGTAATCGTGATACCGGAGAACGACGCTTGGACAATCTAAGTATCGATAGGCAAGAGGATGAGACTGGACGTCTAAAGGTTCAAACAATAAAAGACATTCGTGGACGCACAGGGGCTATCATGGGTATCCAAATCCCGTTGTTAGTCATTGATCAGAGAACGTGTCTCGATCATGTCTGGAGTAATCCCGAACTGTGGGGTAACACACTTAAGGGTGGGTGACGATTAGATTGGATTTAGAGAGAAAAGAAACCGGAGACTCCGGAAATGTTCCGGACATGTCCGATGGAGATCGGAGGGCAACAAAATTATTTCGGGGTCCGAATGAATTAAATAAAATGTATTTAATATTAATAAGTGTTATTAGTAATTAAATATATTTTTATTTAATTAAATTTGAATTTTTAAAGGCATTAAACCTATATGGGACTTAGAGGCCCATTAGGGGAAAATCCCAATAAGGAAAAAGGAAAAAAAAGGGAGGAGGGCCAGCCGCCCTTGGTGGGCCGAATGGAGCCCACCTAGGTGGCCGGCGGCTCCCTTGGCTGGCGTGGCCATGTGGGGTTTAGTCCCACATGGCCTAGCCAAGGGAGATGGCCTCCTTCCTCCTCCTTTAAATAGGGGAGCCCCGTGCCTTGGAAATACACACCAATTCTCCCTCTTCTCTCCTACCTTGAGCGTGGTTCCGTTTCTGGAGCTGCGTACGAGGAGGTAAATCTCTCTACTACACGCACTCCGCCGTGCTGCTAGATCCAATCTTCCACTTCCGCTGCTCTGCTGGATCTGGAGCCCGGAGGTCGTCATCCACACCGTACGTGTGTGGAACCGCGAGGCACCATTGTTTGGTGCTGGGAGCTGTCTTCTTCCACTACACGACCCTGAGGTCGGCACCGTCGTCTCCATCGACAACGTTTGTGCGGGAACATAATCCCGCTTCCGGTTTACAAGGGTATGTATTCTGATCTCCTCCGTATTAGTATATCTGCATAGTATAGATCCTGGCTAGTTTATGGTTATCGTCGGTAGGAAAATTTTTGTTTTCTGTCTACGATCCCCTACACCTTCAACATAGATTTTTTTCCCGCCGCGTGATAAGACTGAAGGCTCGAGCAGAGCCCAGCTTTAAATTAATAAAGCCAACCGGCGAGAGTATACAGAGTACAACGGGCAACACAGACAGTCACACAGGACAACAAGAAAAGATCCAGGCAGCACGCAGGCTACATCAAGGCCACTCAACAGAGGGCAAAACACACACATCCCGTAGGCACTACTGTAGAGACTAGGTAAAACTGGAGGCGGAACAAGGGGGTCAAGGACGCTCCCTAACAGTGTCGTGAAGTCGACGAATCTCACGTATTGCCGACTCCACCTCGCCTCTGTCCTGACGTCTAGCCACTGGCTTCCACACCTGCAAGTACATAGCCAATTTGAAGAGGCAGTCAGCCGGCTGTGAGGGGTAGATCCCTTCGATATGTATTTATTTCGCATGTTCCAGAGAGTCCAACAAAGGGCCGCGCAGCAAATCCGTAAGACTCTACGTGCCCGACCCGTGTACTCCTGAAGGAGCCTGAACAGCTCCGCGAAACACGAGGGGTTCCAGGAGCAGTGTAACAGTTCCCTAACTGCGCTCCACAGGAACTTTGCTAAAATGCAGCCAAAGAAAATGTGGTTCGTGTCCTCAACCTGACCACACATCACACAAAGGCCATTAGAGGGACCCTTGCGACGGACGATATTGTCGCTAGACGGGAGGCGTTTCCTGACCAGCTACTAGAGGAAAACCCTGATCTTGAGGGGACCGCAATCCCCCAAATCTCGCTATAGTGTTACGAGGGTATCCTTGGCAGAGCTTCCGGTATAAGGATTTGACCGAAAAGTTGCTGGAAGGCTCCAGCGTCCAAGTCAGCTCGTCCGACCCGTCCGACAGGAAGGTATCCGAAGTCTGCCTCCGCAGATCGTCCCACTCCGGAATGTCGGTCTGACCCAACACCCGGCGAAAGTGGATCGACCAACCACCACCCGAGCAGGCTTTAGCTACCGAGATATCGGGATCAGACGACACGGTGAAGAGGTTCAGGAATCTGGTGCAAAGGGGCCCCGACCCCTGCCACCAGTCCAACCAGAACCTCGTCGACTTGTCATTCTGGACATAGTGTCGTGCCCCAAGCGCAACACCTCCTTCACCTTCTGAAGGGCATTCCCGAATTGGGATCCTAGGCTATGGGAGTCAACCAGGACATCCTTGGACCGCAGGTACTTGCTCCTGACGATATCCGCCCATAACCCTCGTTGGTTGGAGAGCAATTTCCACACCCATTTAGCCATCAGGCAGATATTCATGAGTTTGGTGTCAATGATCCCTAAGCCCCCCAAGGCTTTCGGTTGACAAACTGCTGACCACCAAACCCAATGGTATTTACGTTTAACCCCGTTGCTTTCCCAAAAGAAACGAGATCTATGTCTATTCATTATCTGGTGAACCCTGTCTCCAAGGAGGCAGACGCCCATCGCATGGAGGGGGAGACTGGACAGGCACGCGTTGGTCAGCGTCAGTCTAGCAGCCGAAGACATGAGCTTCCCGAACCAAGGGTCCGCACGCTTACCAACTTTTGTGGTCAGGGGACCCCAATCCCCTGCACACAGCGCATTGTCGCTAATGGGAAGTCCTAGATAGGTGAAAGGAAAGTATCCACGCTTACAGTTAAGCATGTCCGCAATCCTTTGATGTTCCTCAACATCAGTCCCAATAACCAGCACCTCACTCTTGTGGAAGCTAATCCTCGGCCCAGACATGTTCTCAAAACACATGAGAATGAATTTAAGGTTGGCTATGGCCAAGTCGTCCGGCTGGAACATGATGATTGTGTCATCCGCATATTGCAGGTGAGACACACCCCCTGGGATAAGATGGGGAATGACGCCCAGAATATGTCCGGCCCCCCTTGAAAGGACAAGGATGTCGCCTAGAGGGTGTGAATACGCGATTTAAAACTTTTTCGGTTTAGGCTTGATAATTGCGGAATAAAACTAGGTGTTCAAATTAACAAGCCAACAACATAAATAAACTAGGCTCACCTATGTGCACCAACAACTTATGCTAAGCAAGACAAGCAACAAGGTGATAGCAATATTGAATACTTCAAGCACGAAGGCTATCACAATGTAAAGTGCATAAGTAAAGAGCTCGGGTATAGAAATAACCGAGGCACGCGGAGACGAGGATGTATTCTCGAGTTCCTCCTTTTTAGGGGAGTACGTCTCGTTGGAGGGTGCGAGTTTCAAACTCAAACGCCACAAATGGCCTCACCCTATTCTCCGATGAACCTTGACCAAAAGCTCGGTTCACCTTCCACTATCGGAATCCTTTAAGGCGGAATCCGGAGCCTTTATAACAATGCAATGGCAAGAGCACAAGTGCTCAAATCCTTCACTCTCAAATCCCACCAAAATCAAGTAATGCTTATGGGCGGAGAAGAGAGGAAGAACAAGAAGAACTCAACAATAAAACTCCAAGATCTAGATCCAAAGGGTTCCCCTCACTTAGAGGAGAGATGGATTGGTGGAAATGTAGATCTAGATCTTCTCTCACTTTTCCCTCAAAGATATGCAAGAATCATATGAGGGATTGAGAGGACGGCAAGCTTTTCCAAGGTCAACAATGGAGGAGAGAGAGGGGAAAACGAGCTCAAGGATTGGGGAACCGTTGGGGAAGAAGGGCCCCTTAAATAGGTTCTCCAAAAACCAACCGTTATGTGCAAAAACGCGCCGGGGCGGTACTACCTGGCCCCAGCGGTACTACCACCCCCCTGGGAAGAAATATCATTAAAACAGGCTAAAAACGGGCTCCAGGTAGCGGTACTACCGCCCCGAGCAGCGGTACAACCGCTTCCGGTACCGCTGAAAATGGCCCTCGGGTGGCACTAGCGGTACCCCGGGCGGTACCGGGGCGGTTACCGCCCCTTGTAAAAAAGCAGGAACATCAAACACCAAAACGGTAATAACTTTTGCATCTGACTCCGTTTTCGATGATCTTTGGCTCGTTGGAATCGCAACGAAGAGCTTTACAAGATTATGCTGAGAAACATCATAGTCCAACAAGGGAGGATAAAACCAAATGGGGAAAGGTTAGACCTCTCGATAAAAAAATAACCGGTCAAACCACCAACATCAAAAACGCAATAAGTTTTTCATACGAAATCTGTTTTTGATGAACTAAAGCTTGGTATGGAGATGAACAAAAACTCTAAATCCTCACATGGATAAAAGTCAAATAAGAACCAATAAAGATGATATGACGAGTATGTAAAGGTTTGAGCTCTCCATAAAGATGCGATCAAGTTATTCACTTGAGAGCCCCTCTTGATAGTACGCCGTCTATTCTATAACCTGGTCTCCCACTAACACCATGAGACCGGTAAAATAGAAACCCTATCAAGATCATACCTTTGCCTTGCGCATTCCACTTGAGCTAGATGATGACGATCTTGATCTCTTCAAGTGGACCACCTTTCTTAATTGCGCTTTAGCTTGGTGAAGACTCACATATCGCTCCCCCATACACCAATATGGGAGCGTCTCTCTTAGGCACATCTTCACTTGACCATAATCTCCAAATGGGTGGCAAGCTTCAAGTATAGGATTTCTTTCGAGATGCTTTTCTTGAACTTGCAATTCATCTTCTTCTCTTAATATATATGACTTGAATATTACTTTGGTCATCACTTTATCTTCTCCTTTCAATCCTGATACCAACACATGGTGTTCAAGCATTGCCAATGGACAAAGCTCAATGCAACCATTAGTCAATAAAGATTGTCATTAATTACAAAAACCACACATGAGGGCTCATGTACTTTCAATCTCCCCCATTTTGGTAATTGATGACAATCTCTTTTGAGAGGGTTTATAATATGGAATTTAACAAACAAGGAGCGGTTGCACTAACATTAAATACTATGAATGTGATGATGTTAGTCCAACCACATATATAGTGCACACTCCCCCACAATCTATGCACATGTGTATGAACATGAATTCATTGCATACATTGTCAACCATCATCGGTGCTGGAGTTTGATGACCCACAAGTATAGGGGATCGCAACAGTCTTCGAGGGAAGTAAAACCCAAATTTATTGATTCGACACAAGGAGAGCCAAAGAATATTTATAAGCCTTGACAGATGAATTGTCAGTTCACTGCACCTGGAAATAGATTGCTCGACACAGATTATCAGTAGCAACAGTTTTATGACAGTAGCAGTAGTGAAATAATAGCAGCAGTAAAATAAAAGCAGCAATAATAATTAAAGTAGACAGCAGGATTAAAATACTGTAGGCATCGGGATGGATGAACGGGCGTTGCATGATAAGATAATTCATATAATAGTCAAGACATGGGCAATTGCAGGTAGATAATAATAAAGTATCCAGGTAATAATCAATCATAGGCACGTGTTCCGTATTTAGTCGTACGTGCTCGCAATGAGAAACTTGCACAACATCTTCTGTCCTACCAGCCCGTTTGCAGCGGGGTCTCAAGGGAAACTACTGGTAATTAAGGTGCTCCTTTTAACAAAGCACCGGAGCAAAGCATTAACTCCGTGAACACATGTGATCCTCACATTATAGCCATCCCCTCCGGTTATCCCAATTGTTGTCACTTTGGGGCCTCGGGTTCCGGACAATTATATGTGTAAACAACTTGTAGATATGATCTAAAGCAGTAATTATCCTCATGATTCAATAACATGTTCAGATCTGAAATCATGGCACTCGGGCCCTAAGTGTCAAGCATTAAGCATAACAAGTTGCAACAATGACATAAAGTACTAACAACGGATACTAGGCACCATGCCCTAACAATCTGATATCTATTACATGAATGATCCCATCCAATCCCTACCATCCCCTTCAGCCTATAGCGGGGATTACTCACACATGGATGGGGGAATCATGGATGGTTGATGGAGAGGCATTGGTGATGATGATGGCGATGATCTCCTCCAATTCCCTGTCCCGGCAGGGTGCCAGAACGGAGTTTCTGGTCCCCGAAATAGGGTTTTCGGTGGCGGCGGAGCTCTGGAGTGTTTCTGGAAAAAGCGTCGATCCTCCTCGGGTTTTTAGGTCAAGGGGATTAAGTAGTCGAAAGGGGGACGCGAGGTGGTGACCGAGGCGGCCACACCACCCCCCGGCGCGGCCCACCTCTGGCCGCGCGGGCCCATGGTGTGGGGCCCCTGTGGCCCGCCTCCGTCTCGTCTTCTGGCTCCGTGTGTCTTCTGGAAAAATAGGAACTCCAGGATATTTTTCGGGAATTTTCCTGAAACTTGACTTTCTGCACAAAAACAAGACACCAGGGCAATTCTGCTGAAAACAGCGTTAGTCCGTGTTAGTTGCATTCAAAACACACAAATTAGAGGTAAAACAACAGCAAAAGTGTTCGGCAAAGTAGATACGTTTTAGACGTATCAACTCCCCCAAGCTTAGCTTATTGCTTGTCCTCAAACAATTCAGTTAACAACTGAGTGCGATAAAAGAAACTTTTACGAACACATTTGCTTCATATGATGTAAATATTCTCACTATATCAAGTACTTAGGCAATTCATAATAAGGAAATGTAGATAATGTCACCTAGTAGCTATGTGAACTATGAAAAGATACCAACACACTAAGAATAAATAACATGAAATAAATCTATCTGCAAGATTGCAATGTTCATAATAAGATATGATAAAGTGATATCTCGCTTGCCTTTATTTGTAGAGCAAAACATAAATGGCAAGGCACCTCTGAAGTTCAAGTGAAGACTAGAAGTAAAAATATCAAAGATAAGAGCATCAAAGTTATACCACAGTTAACCGTATTCTGGGACAAGCACATTACACTAAAAATGACAGTTATGCTCTCGAGAAGGTGCTCAAAGAAAGGATGGTGACTCAACATAAAAATAAAAGATTGGCCCTTCGCAGAGGGAAGCAGGGATTAACATGTGCTAGAGCTTTTTATTTATAAAACAGAGGTAAAAATGTTTTGGGAGGTGGTTGTTCCTGTCAACGAATCAGAAAATGGACAGTACAATATGACCCCTGCCAACCAGACTTTTAAGAGCGGCTCCCATGAAGGACGTTATTTCTACCAGCAAGGCAGATCATCCCTCTTTTCTCTTTTGTTTACACATGCAGATATTTCACTGGTATCATTGCTTGCCTGATAAATCAGGGCAAAAATGTGAAGAGAATTAAGCGGTTAAAGTTGTAATTAATTGGAACTGGGCACCCCATTTGCCAGCTCTTTTTGCAAAATTAATGGATAAGCGGATGTATATGCCGCTAGTCCGGTGGTAAAGTCTGTTTGACAGGTGACATAAGGACATCCACCCCGTCCTCATGAGCTAAAAACAGTGTCACAAAATAAGAAGTGTTTTGAAGGTTTTAAAGGTAGCACATGAAAATTTACTTGGAATGGTTCGAAATACCATGCATAGGAATTTTTGGTGGACTCTTTGGAATAACTTGGTTTTAAAGGATTTTGGAAGCACGAGCAGCATTCCCACTCAGTACAAGTGAAGGCTAGCAATAGACTGGGAAGCGACAATCAAGAGAGCATCAACCGTCATAGTCATGCTTGCGACAGAATAAAATTAACGGAGGCATAAAAGTGATACTAGAACTCTGAGGCAAAATAAATCATCAAGGCTTAATTGACTTTTTGTTTTTCAGTCATGAGCATGCGTGAGCATGTGCCAAGTCAATTCAAGTGAATCATTCAGAGGAGGATACCACCATGTCATACCCTTTTATGAATAGAACAATGCAAGCAAATATCTATATGACATGTTATATACTATTAGTGAATTGGAACTGATCATAAAAAACATGAACTACAAAGCATCCATTAAATAACATTGCCCCTCATACGAATCAGCTAAGCATGTCCACATGAGCGAGTATATGTACAAAAATGAAAACAAATAGAGTTCATACCAGCCTCTCACCACAACTCGAGTTGTCATAAATCGTCATTATTGCTTTTCACTTGTGTGGCTTGAATGATAAGAAATGATAACCAATCTCCAATGGAGTCACGGAATATTGCTGAACTCTACAACAACTATACAAAACCGAAGAAGAACAACAAATATTTTTGGGTTTTCGATTTGAAACGAACAAAGAAAGGAACAAACAAATAAAGCAAAATCTTTTTGGATTTTTGAATACTAAACTAGAAGCTAAAAGATAAAGCCAACCAGTACTAAAAGTACACAAGAGGTAAACAAAGAAAATAACAGAAATATTTTTGGTCTTTTTGGGTTTTGGAAAATAAAATCAAAACAAGAAACAACAACGAAAAAGAAAGAAACTGAAACATGGATATACAAAGTACCGACCGAATATGATATAAAAGTGAGTGAGATGTCGGTGTACCTCCCCCCAAGCTTAAGCTTTTGGCCTAAGTGAAGATCAATCATCGGCGTGGGTGTACGCTCCACCCCGGTGAATCATCCCTAGCATGATCATAATCAGACTCCCGTGAAGAAGAAGGGCAGAAGTCCCATAATCAAAATGCTGGTACGGGAAGCCCGCGATGTCGGAAGGCTGAATGAAACCCCCATCGGGCTCCTCTCCATCATCCTCTGGGCGAGGGCCGTGCTCCTCTAAGTATGCCTCAAGATCATCCTCAGATAGTGACCACCTTTTCCTGGGATCAAGTTTAAACAAAAGAGGTGCAGGCAAACAAACTAATCGTTCGGACTTAATTAATATCCACCTGCGTTTCACTCTCCTCTTCTAAACTTCTCCCTTGACAGATTTCCTTATACAGGTCCATTAGAGGCTTAGGTTGCCCTCTAATCTTCTCGCGTGATCCCCAATGCGGTACCTTAATAGCTGTGCAAAAATCATCAAAGGGCAAATCCACAGCTATATTGTAGATGTTATAGTGAACCATGGGGTTAGGTGAAGACCAACTGAATCTAAAGTTTTGCACTACCGACATAGTCAGTTTTGCATATTGATATGGTTCATCAACAACAAAATCTTCCAACCCTGCATTAGAGATTAGAGTGTTGAAATCTTGCAAGATTCCTGCAGCAGTCATGAAGTTAGAGCATGGATAGATTGAGGGGAACACGGCATCTTCGCGGTTGACCCCCATGACTTCATGCACCTCCAATTCATTGTAATCAAGTTGATGTTCATTCATCCTTCTTTTCTGAAATTTTTAACAAGGCCTCATAAAACATGATTTTGAAGCAACTAAATCAAAGAAACTACTATAGAGACTTGTAAGAGGGCTAGACATGCATCAAAACTAATTAATCTAAGCATAGAACAAGCATGCAAACACATCTAACATGTCACCTACAGTACCAAAATACTCAAGACATACACAACTAAACAAAATTCTACTTGGATAAACGGAGGAGTCCATACCGGAGAGCAAATGGTCCAAATCTCAGCAACAAAGATGGGCAGAGCAATGAGATCGAAAAACTCGAGCAAGAGCAGCAAGAACACGGGTTTGAACAATGGTGGAGTGTTTTGGTCGGGTGAGAGAAAGAAATGAGAGGAAGATGAGTGAGTGGATGGCCAGGTGGGACCCACAACATGCCACAGCGCGGCCCAACCCCTGCCGCGCGGTGGGGTGGTGCGGAGGCATGGTGGGTCCCCCTGGTCAGCCCAGGCACTCTCACATTCCTCTTTAAAAACTAGGACTTAAGGTATAATTTTCAGAAATTTTTGAAAACTTTCATTTTTCACAATTTCTGGTTATTTAAATAATAAACTTTAAAGCAGAAATAAAATTTTAAAAGACCAATTTCAGCTAAAACTTTGCAGGTTCAGTAACACAACTAGGTAAAACAAGGTTGAGAAATAAAATATTGTTTATGCTTCTATGCATTTAAAACATATTTGTTAACAAGGTTGATCAAGTCTTGTCACCAAATAAATTTTATATGACATAAAAGAATTAAACCACATGAGACAATCATGTTACCTTGAATTGTATAGCAATAGATTCAATCATAATACTTTGAAACCCTTCTTGAGGTTCATAAATAGGGCAATCAATACTTCCCACTTTGATAGTTCTAAGATTAGCAATTGTATTTACTCCATATATCTTGTCCATCTTTTTGGGAAAATAAACAGTATGCTCTTTGTCATTAACATTGAAGGTTACTTTTCCTTTGTTGCAATCAATAACAGCCCCTGCAGTGTTAAGAAAAGGTCTCCCAAGAATAATAGACATATTATCATCTTCAGGCATTTCCAACACAACAAAGTCAGTTAATATTAAACAATTATTAGCCACTTGAACAGGAACATCCTCACATATGCCAATAGGAACAGCAGTAGATTTATCAGCCATTTGCAAAGATATATCAGTTGGTATCAATTTTTCTAAATAGAGCCTCTTATAAAGAGAGAAAGGCATAACACTAACTCCTACTCCTAAATCACATAGAGCAGTTCTAACATAATTATTCTTAATAGAGCATGGGATAGTTGGTATACCTGGATCTCCAAGTTTCTTTGGAACCTTACCATTGAAAGAGTAATTAGCAAGCATAGTAGAAATTTTCTCATTAGGAATTTTCCTTTTGTTAGAGACAATGTCTTTCATATATTTTGAATAAGGAGGCAATTTAATAGCATCAGTCAAAGGAATTTGCAAAAACAAGGGTTTCATCCATTCACAAAATTTATTATAATGTCCTCTTCCTTTGATTTATTTTCTTATTAGAAAAGGCATTTGTTTTTGCACCCAAGGTTCTCTCATTACCATGCTTCTTAGCAATGAAATCTTCTTTAGTATACTTTTTATTCTTAGTATGCTTTTCAGGTTCATCTTCACTCTCCTCTTTATCAGAAGCATCATTTTTATCCTTATCATTGTTATGTCATTACCACTTTCAGTTTCAGCATCAGAGATAGATATACTATTTGGATCATTAACATGCTCATTTTCTTTAATTGATTCAGGAGATTCTTCAACATGTTTATGTTTCTTCTTCTTCTTTTTCTTAGAAGGAGTACTAGTTTCATTAGCTAGTTGAGAATCTTGCTCAATTCTTTTAGGATGTCCTTCAGGATACAAGGGATCCTGAGTAGAAGCACCACCTCTAGTTCCTACTCCATAAGCATGTTTTTCATTTTTCTAGAAGCATTAACTAGCAGATCTTTTTGTACCTTAGTGAGTTGATCTATTTGAGTTTGAACCATATGGAAATGTTTAATAAGCATTTTACATCATTAGAAGTTCTTTCCACAATATCATGCAATTTACTCATAGCTCTAGAATTTTTCCATCAGATGATTCTGCACTCTCATATTAAAGTTATCCTGCTTAACAATATAATTATCAAATTCATCTAAGCATTGATCAGGAGTTTTAGAATAAGGAATATCTCTATCATCAAAATGTTGGAGAGAGTGTACCTCAACTACTGATGGGTGAGGAATTGGCTTACATAATTCTTCTATTGATGGTAGATTCTTCACATCTTCAGATTTAATACCCTTCTCTTTAAGAGATTTCTTGACTTCTCTCATTTCTTCATCACTTAGTTCAAGAATTCCTCTCTTCTTTGGTGTGGGTATCGGGGTCGGCTCAGGTATAGTCCAATCATCATGATTTTGACTTATTTTATCCATTAATTCCTCAGCTTCATCTGGAGTTCTTTTCCTGAAAACACAACCAGCATAACTATCTAGGTATGTCTAGATTCAACAGTAGTCCATTATAGAATATATCAAGAAGTTCATTTTTAGCTAATTGATGTCCAGGCCGAGCTCTGAGTAAAGAACAAAACCTTGCCCAAGATTTAGGCAATTTCTCGGCTTCCAATTGTTTGAAATTAAAGATTCTCTGTAAAGCAGCATGTTGAGCACTAGCAGGAAAATATTTCTGGAAGAAAGCATTAACCAAATCCATAGGACTTTAATGGATCCAGGAGATAAACTATTAAACCAAGTTTTAGCTTCATCTTTTAATGAGAAAGGAAATATTTAGTAACGAAGTAACTGCGTTTCTTAGTGTCATCAGAAAACACACTACTTAAAGTAGAAAGAGTGTTCATATGTTCTACAGCACTTTCATTTTCAGTTCCTCGAAAAGGTTCTTTCTCAACAATAGATATATGTGACAAGTCCATAGAGAAATCATAATCTTTATCTTTTATATCAATGGGAGATGTAGCAAACTTAGCATCAGGAGACAGTTTGTAATTAACAGCACGTCTTGCAAGAAGATTTTTAATAGCACTAGCATCTTTAGAAGCATTGCATTCTTCAATAAATTCATCATCAAGTTCAACATAAGTTTCCTCGAAATCATCACTAGTATGATCTCTTAATTTAGGTGAACTAACAGGTGTAATGGGACTTTCATTAGGTGTTTCAGCATTTTCAGTTTGTTTTGACTTAGCAATTGTAGCATCTAGAAAAGGACCTAATGAACCACTCTCATCAAGCACAGTAGAAGCATCAAAACTTTCAGAAGTATTTTTAGATTCAGCAGAAGTAGCAGCGTGAAGTATGTGTATGTGGTGGTGTGACAAGTTGACTTATAACAGACGGTGAATCAAGAGCAAGAAGTACTCAGAGTTGTACCTCTCCTTGTAGTGGATGGCAGTATGGACCTTCCATCACGAGGTTTACCCATGATGAGTAATTTGCAGCGAACAATGTCACTCTCAGGTGAGCTTATAAATAGAGCTATGCTCCCCGGCAACGGCGCCAGAAAATAGTCTTGATGACCCACAAGTATAGGGGATCACAACAGTCTTCGAGGGAAGTAAAACCCAAATTTATTGATTCGACACAAGGGGAGCCGAAGAATATTTATAAGCCTTGACAGATGAATTGTCAGTTCAGCTGCACCTGGAAATAGACTTGCTCGACACAGATTATCAGTAGCAACAGTTTTATGACAGTAGAAGTAGTGAAATAATAGCAGCAGTAAAATAAAGCAGCAATAATAATTAAAGTAGACAGCAGGATTAAAATACTGTAGGCATAGGGATGGATGAACGGGCGTTGCATGGATAAGATAATTCATATAATAGTCAAGACATGGGCATTGCAGATAGATAATAATAAAGTATCCAGGTAATAATCAATCATAGGCATGTGTTCCGTATTTAGTCGTACGTGCTCGCAATGAGAAACTTGCACAACATCTTCTGTCTACCAGCCCGTTTGCAGCGGGGTCTCAAGGGAAACTACTGGTAATTAAGGTGCTCCTTTTAATAAAGCACCGGAGCAAAGCATTAACACTCCGTGAACACATGTGATCCTCACATTAGCCATCCCCTCCGTTATCCCAATTGTTGTCACTTTGGGGCCTCGGGTTCCGGACAATTATATGTGTAAACAACTTGCAGATATGATCTAAAGCAATAATTATCCTCATGATTCAATAACATGTTCAGATCTGAAATCATGGCACTCGGGCCCTAAGTGTCAAGCATTAAGCATAACAAGTTGCAACAATGATAAAGTACTAACAGCGGATACTAGGCACCATGCCCTAACAATCTGATATCTATTACATGAATGATCTCATCCAATCCCTACCATCCCCTTCAGCCTACAGCGGGGATTACTCACACATGGATGGGGGAATCATGGATGGTTGATGGAGAGGCGTCGGTGATGATGATGGCGATGATCTCCTCCAATTCCCCGTCCCGGCAGGGTGCCAGAAACGGAGTTTCTGGTCCCGAAATAGGGTTTTCGGTGGCGGCGGAGCTCTGGAGTGTTTCTGAAAAAGCGTCGATCCTCCTCGGGTTTTTAGGTCAAGGGGATTATAAGTAGTCGAAAGGGGACGCGAGGTGGTGACCGAGGCGGCCACACCACCCCCGGCGCGGCCCACTTTGGCCGCGCGGGCCCATGGTGTGGGGCCCTGTGGCTGCCACCGTCTCGTCTTCTGACTCCGTGTGTCTTCTGGAAAAAATAGGAACTCCAGGATATTTTTCGGGAATTTTCCCGAAACTTGACTTTCTGCACAAAAACAAGACACCAGGGCAATTCTGCTAAAACAGCGTTAGTCCGTGTTAGTTGCATTCAAAACACACAAATTATAGATAAAACAACAGCAAAAGTGTTCGGGAAAGTAGATACGTTTTAGACGTATCAGAGTTTCCACTAAATACAAAACCAAGCAACGAATGCAAGGCAAGAAAGACAAATACTTAAGAATCAATCAAAGTACAAAGCGAATTCCGTAAACCCTCCAAAACTTCTCCCCCATTGACAACAATTGCCGAAATGGGCAAAAAGCTTCGGAAGACCAACAATAGTGAGAGTTCCTCCACGAGTTTAGCTTTTCTCGTAAAAATGAGCATAATCAAGTGGAACATTTCCACCGACCAATAATAGGAGGAAATCAAACTATATAGAGAATCCAAAGATTGCAACAAAAGCAAAAGGAAAGATACCTCAACAAAAGAGGCACGCAATCAAAAGATCCGAGAAACCAATTGGACACAAGAAGATATTATGATAAGATCAACTAAGTGTTCTAAAAATAAAGAGAGAGCTCCCCAAGGTACATGCACAATGTAGGATTTGCATTTCAATATGGTGTGCACAACATGGAATCCTCACTCCCTCCTAGATAATGTTGAACACAAAAAGTGCAAGAGAGCATAGATGAAAAGAAGCAAAACAACTTGCAACAAAGCAATGTTGAGCATTGAGAACAAGAGGAGACAAATAAAGACTTGCTCAACCAAAAAATGGGTGTGCCATGGAGAGACATTTTAGGAGACTAATGCAAAGATGAGCGTAGCATCGACATAGTCTTTCAATATAAGTGGCACATAGTGCATATCAAGTTTTTCCCATAAACAGAACCCAAAGAAGATGTAGCAAAAGGTCCACAAGCTTATTAAGATGCAAAAGGGATACCAAATGAAGAGCGAAGCTTGTGCCTTTTAAAAACCACCAAACAATCAAAAGTAATAAAAAGGTGGTCACTAAAGAATTGGAATACCAATTAAAAATGTAACTATTCTCACGTGTATAAGTTTCTAAGTAGACACCAATTGTGAAGATATAAGTCGACAAAGAAATATGCACACACAAAATAGGTACTAGGCTAAAGAACCTGATATCCAAGAGGAGTCATAAATAAACATTAAGATTTTTGCTTAAAAACATAGCACAAATCTCAATTTAATCTTAAAAGGATATAGATGGA
The DNA here is from genome assembly GCA_947311845.1 of Poa pratensis. Classification (NCBI taxonomy): domain Eukaryota; kingdom Viridiplantae; phylum Streptophyta; class Magnoliopsida; order Poales; family Poaceae; genus Poa; species Poa pratensis. Next base: position 25,929,801 of record CAMZMU010000094.1, on the reverse strand, counting down.
CCTCCAACACAATCTCATCATAGCATCCAAAAATCCACAAGGGAAAAGGTAGTTGGGATGCTCCGAGAAAGATAACAAGTATCATAGGGCAAATGATTTTGCAAATTCATCAATATTGCACATGAGAGACTTTGAGAATAATTGCTAGATTAACATATTTGGGATAGGTGAATCATGAAAATGATTATATAAATTCCCTTGATATGTAACCATCCCTTGCTCACATTTGCAATAAAGATGTTTTGATAAGAACTTTGCGAAACCACATCAATTGCAACTATTCATGCCAAGAAGTAACCTACACAAGGTTGAAAGCTAGAAAAGTATGCATGAGGTAGATACTCGTTACCGAGATAGCATTGGTGATGTAGAAGATAAGAGTTCACGATCATCCAAGCTTGGCTCCAATAAGCACATGGTGACAACACCTTCCTTGTAATGAGACAAGCTTCCAATGCATCTCCAATGTACCTAAAACAAATTCAAGTACAAAATGGTACCCAAACTCATTGGGTCCAAAGTAGTTAGAGCAACTACAATACATAGGACAAACTCCACATAAATATGTGCATATTGATATGAAATTGAATTTCATGCACATCTTAGCCATTTAGGATTTGATGGAGTTTATCCTATATATTGGATCAACGAAAATAAGCATGCCATAAGATATACATATAGTAAATATGCATGCACAAGACTTTCAAGAACCAAAGAGATACAATTTGGACAAAACACCAATTAAACAAGAAAGCACACACAAGTGTGACAAGAAAAAGAATTGTCCAAATTATATCAAAGACCCAAATCAACACATGATTGAAGATACCACTTTGAAAAGATACCAAATGAAAGTAAGATACCAAATGATGAAAATACCATCAAGGAATAAACAAACCCTCTACACTTTCATGATGGCACAAAGTACCAAGAGAAATGTTTGTCTTCCAAAGAGACACGTCATCGGGATCAAATACCAATTGAAGACAACTAATGTTCAAAAGCATATAGGATTGCTCCCCAAGATTTGTGCATTATTTATGATCTTGCATTTGAATACAAAATGCACACAAATGGGATCATCACTCTCCATACATATTATTCAAACACTAGTCATGTTCAAGGAAAGCAATAAAAACAACAATTTAAAGAATGATGTTCTACTCAATGTAGGATAGCTTCCCCAAGAATAGTGCATTATCTAAAGTATGACTTTGAATGTAAATGCACAAGAATGGGATCATTGCTTTTCCTAACACAAGAAAGCAAAGCAAATTTTGAGTAGAGCAACAAGGATCCAAAAGATACAAGGAAGACAAGAGATTAGATCAAACCAAATCCTTGGCAATAAAAATAAGGCAATTCAAAGCAAGAGCCAAAATGAAGATGGTCTACAAATTCCACCACAATTATGAGTATCACTTGTCATGGACAAGGAGTATATAGATATCTCGGTGGTATATAGGAATGATATTGAAGACCAATTCACAACAAATAAGCATATGGCAAAGGATAAGATTTAAAGACCATGCTTAGATAGATAGATATTCTTGATAGCTTCAAATATTCACGCGATCATGCAAAGCAACTCAAAGAGTAGCTTGAAGCAATCGGTTTCCCAAAAAGATATATGCGCATATTTGGGGAAAGCCGTACCAAGAATCCATCACAAACAAGATCCAAAGAAGAGAGACAAAAGGCATTTAAGCAAATATGGAACTTGAGAAACATGCCACATAGGAATAAGATAATGAAGAATATCAATTCTAGGTGGCAATACCTCACATGTTCACATTTTCTAGGCTTGTAATATGCACAAAGCTTATTACTCCCCCATAATGTGATAATCCAAATTTTCTTAACAAGAGGCAAAACAAAACCAACTAGAGATAATTAATGGACATTATAGAATTTGAATTTCTCATGAGAATGACATACCACAAGAGAGATAATATTGATATATCATCACTAAGTGGTATTCCTCATGTACACATTTTTAGGAGTGAAAGTGCACGAAGCATATCACTCCCCCAAAATGGGATAGTCCATTAATCTCTCAAAAAGAGCCAACAAGATAAGATATCAAATAAAAGCAATAAGGCTCAACACAAGTAAATGGTGTGCAAACCAACATACACATACTTGATTACTCAAGATAAGTAAGTAGAGAGCACAACACATACAAACACTAGCAAGGTACAAAACCTAACACATGCAAGGGTGCAAGCAACTTTCAATGTATATATGATTAAATAAAAGTTACCGCAAGGAGGAACATTGGATATGAGATAGAACAATATAATCCAAATGACTTGGCTTGAGAGAATAATTGATGAAGATCCCTTAATTCTTCATGATGTAGCCAAGTCTCCAATGCCCTCCAACAACACCTATTGATCAAGTTTTAGCTTGTTGGTCCCCAACCAAGTTGGGTCCTAAGAGGTTAGTCACAATAGGCTTGGCAACCCAAATGGTGCTTTTCTTGACACCACTTTGAGTACCAACATATTTGGCAAACACATTGCCAACCTTATCCTTCCGAAGAGAATAAACATCATCAATAAAATGGGGTTGGATAAGGTACCATTAGTGCATGAAGAAGCAAAGTGGCCCTTCTCACGGCATATGTAGCAACATTGGCTTCCTCCTTTCTTCTTAGTTGGAATCTTGACTTGAGGAGGGTAGCTTGATTCTTCTTGGGAAGAGCCTTCTTCAACTTGAGGAACTTGAGGCCTCTTCCCTTGTTGCTTCTCACTAAGAGGCTTCTTCTTCAAAGGGCAAGATCTAACATGGTGCCCTTCAACTTTGCACTTGAAGCAAACAATCTTGGCCGAATCTTTAACTTGTTCTTGGCCCTTGTTCTTCTTGATAGACTTGGACTTGTTCTTGTTATTGGAGTTGAATCCAAGTCCACTCTTGTCATTGGGCGTCTTTGAACACTCAACACATTGTCAAGTGTGGACTTCCCAACATGACGCTTTTCCAAGTCTTTCTTCAAAGAAGCGACTTGGGCCTTGAGCTCTTTTAATTCCTCTACATGGTTAGTATCAACAAAAACACTAGAGGAAGTAGATGCTTCATTGTTAGAGCAACAAGGCATGGAAAGTAATTCATCACAAGATTAGCAATTGTGATTGGATGAATTACAAGGACTAGCACATGGCAATAAAGCATTTAGAGTAGAAGTAGTGCCATTGTCCACATGAGGCTCACAAGATGTTACCTTTGTAGTGATAGCCTCATGAGCTAACTTTAGCTTCGCATGGGATGCTAGAAGATCCTCATTAGAGCTAGAGAGCTTTTCATGACTTTCTTCCAATTTCCCATACTTGCTAGTTAGCAACTCAAGTTGAGCCCTTAGCTCAACATTCTCCTTCAAAATAGATGCTTCACGAGAAGTGGAGTTAGTAGCACAAGCATCATTAACATTAGAAATGGAAGAAGACAACTTGGCAAGCTCATCATTCAACCTAGCATTTTCCTCAATAATATTAGCATGATCACATGAGGGAGTAGAGGAACTAGGCACATCATTTTTAGATAGTTGAGTTTGGAGTTGATCATGAGACTTGGTAAGAGAGAGTGTTCACTTTCCAAAGCCTTATGAGCTTTGTCAAGTCTCTCTATATCCTCAATTAGTCTAGCATTGCCAACACCAAATTCAACTTTTTCCTTTTAAGCACTTTATATTTAGCAATAGCATGATCTCTTTCCTTAATGATTTTAGCAAAAATAATCATTTGTTTCATCAAGAGATTCAAGTTTCTCCTCAAGAGACACTCGAAGCTCATGCTCTTCCTCAAGAGCATTTTCTAAGGATGCTTTTCCATAGCATCCTCTCTTTCGATCCTTCCCTTTTCTTCAATGATTTCCTTGCACTTAATAGCATAAGTCAAAATTTCACACAAATAAGAGCAAGCTTTACTACCTTTAGGGAGAGCACCAAAACCATCTCACTCTTCTCTTTAAAGTCAATATCATCCTCTTTTAATCCATAATAATCCTCATCCTCATCATCACAAGATGTAGAGGGTTCCAAAGGTGGAGAACCTTTGAATCCCTAGCCATAAGGCAAAAGTGAGAAATGGACGATGATGAAGAATTGCTTGAAGCACCATTGAGATCCATGTCTTGTTCCAACAAAGTTGGATTCCTCTACATTGTTAGCCACACAAGTACTAGAGGATATGGAAGCATTATTTTCATGGCAACAAGACATAGAAAGCATATCATCATGAGATTTAGTTAAGCAACTAATACATGATATGCAAGGACTATCATGTAAAACATTTGAGTGCTAGAAGTGTTTAAGTCCAAAGATAGAACATTGCAATGAGATAGAGATGAAGTATATCAATAGAATATTCACCATCAACAAAAATTTCTATCACCACTCACCATTCATTACCTTGTGACAAATCACATGTGGTGAGTGGAAGAAGTTGTGAACTCATCACGGCCGGAGGTGGAAGGAGAACAATCATCCTCAATAATGTTGGACACTTCATATTTATCTTGAAGCTTGGTCCAAATCTCATGAGCGTTCCGAAAAGGCATGATTGATGCAAGAACTACATCGCTCAAAACACAAATGAGACCATTAGATACTTGAGTATCGAGATGAGAGTTTTTCTCATCCTCTAAAGATAATTCTTGGGAATCCTTTGGAGGAGAAAAACCCACATCTACAATTCTCAATATAATTTGGACCCATGTCCCTAAAAAGATTAAGCATGCGAATTTTCCAAACATCATAATTTGTGCCATCGAATATGAAAGTGGGATCGTGCACTAATTCTCTAAACGACATCTTTACTCTCTAGCGGTAAAGCCCAAAAAGAGAGCCCACTCTGATACCAATTGAAAGGACAAGGATGTCGCCTAGAGGGGGGTGAATAGGCGATTTAAAACTTTTCCGGTTTAGGCTTGATAATTGCGGAATAAAACTAGTGTTTAAATTAACAAGCCAACAACCTAAATAAACTAGGCTCACCTATGTGCACCAACAACTTATGCTAAGCAAGACAAGCAACAAGGTGATAGAATATAATACTTCAAGCACGAAGGCTATCACAATGTAAAGTGCATAAGTAAAGAGCTCGGGTATAGAAATAACCGAGGCACGCAGAGACGATGTATTCCCGAGTTCCTCCTTTTTAGGGGAGTACGTCTCGTTGGAGGGGTGTGAGTTTCAAACTCAAACGCCACAAATGGCCTCACCCTATTCTCCGATGAACCTTGCCCAAAAGCTCGGTTCACCTTCCACTATTGATCCTTCAAGGCGGAAATCGAGCCTTACAACAATCTTGAGGCACAATCCACAAAAGGATTGGGAGCTCCCAAGTGACCAAAAAGGTCTCAACCACCACAAAAGGCGTCTAGGGTCCAAAGACCCAAGAGTAACAAGCTCACAAACTTTCACATCCACGAATCTTCGTGGAGAGCACAAACCGATGCACAATGCAATGGCAAAAGCACAAGTGCTCAAATCCTTCACTCTCAAATCCCACCAAAAACAACTAATGCTTATGGGGAGAAGAGAGGAAGAACAAGAAGAACTCAACAAATGGAACTCCAAGATCTAGATCCAAAGGGTTCCCCTCACTTAGAGGAGAGATGGATTGGTGGAAATGTAGATCTAGATCTCCTCTCACTTTTCCCTCAAAGATATGCAAGAATCATAGAGGGATTGAGAGGAAGGCAAGCTTTTCCAAGGTCAACAATGGAGTAGAGAGAGGGGAAAAATGAGCTCAAGGATTGAGAACCGTTGGGGAAGAAGGGCCCCTTAAATAGGTTGTCAAAAACCAACCGTTATGTGCAGAAACGTGCCGGGGCGGTACTACCGCTGGCCCCAGCGGTACTACCGCCCCCTGGGAAGAAAGATCACTAAAAGAGGCTAAAAACGGACTCTAGGTAGCGGTACTACCGCCCCGGGCAGCGGTACTACCACCACGGCGGTACTACCGCTTCTGGTACCGCTGAAAATGGCCCTCGGGTGGCACCGGCGGTACCCCGGGCGGTACTACTGCCCCTTGTAAAAAAGCAGGAACATCAAACACCAAAACGGTAATAACTTTTGCATCCGGACTTCGTTTTCGATGATCTTTGGCTCGTTGGAATCGCAACGAAGAGCTTTACAAGATTATGGTGAGAAACATCATAGTCCATCAAGGGAGGATAAAACCAAATGGGAAAGGTTAGACCTCTTGATAAAAGAACAACCGGTCAAACCTCCAACATCAAAAACGCAATAATTTTTTCATACGAAATCCGTTTTTGATGAACTAAAACTTGGTATGGAAATGAACACAAACTCTAAATCCTCACATGGATAAAATCCAAATAAGAACCAAGAAAGATGATATGACAAGTATGTAAAGGTTTGAACTATCCATAAAGATGCGATCAAGTTATTCACTTGAGAGCCCCTCTTGATAGTACGCCGTCTATCCTATAACCCGGTCTCCCACTAACACCATGAGACCGGTAAAATAGAAACCCTATCAAGATCATACCTTTGCCTTGCGTATTGCACTTGAGCTAGATGATGACGATCTTGATCTCTTCAAGTGGACCACCTTTCTTAATTGCGCTTTAGCTTGGTGAAGACTCACATATCGCTCCCCCATACACCAATATGGGAGAGCCTCTCTTAGGCACATCTTCACTTGACCATAATCTCCAAATGGGTGGCAAGCTTCAAGCATAGGATTTCTTTCGAGATGCTTCTCTTGAACTTGCACTTCATCTTCTTCTCTTAATATATATGATGACTTGAATATTACTTTGGTCATCACTTTATCTTCTTCTTTTAATCTTGATACCAACACATGGTGTTCAAGCATTGCCAATGGACAAGCCCTACAAGGATAGCTCAATGCAACCATTAGTCAATAGAGATTGTCATTAATTACCAAAACCACACAAGAGGGCTCATGCACTTTCACCCCTGGCGGCATCCAGATTGGCGGCCAGGGCTTCGACCACATAGTCGAAGAGGAGAGGGGAGAACGGATCCCCTTGACGAACTCCCCGCCCATTGTGGAAAAAGTTACCCATATCACCATTAATGGTGAAGCAGTTTGGCCCCCCGAGACCAAACTCAACGCTATATGGACCCAGCCTGGTTCAAAACCAGCGCGTAATAAGACCTCCCTGAGAAAGCCCCAGTTAACCCGATCGTAGGCTTTCTCGAAGTCTAGTTTAAGGAAAACTCCCTGAAGTTTACTAGATCTAGTCTCATGAACAATCTCCTGCAAGGAGACAACCCCCTCATGGATGTGGCGACCTTTGATGAAGGTCGATTGGGTATGGCTGATAGTACGGTGGGCTATCGGGGCCAGACGACTAGCGTAGGCCTTCGCAATGAACTTAAAAACAACGTTTATAAGTGCAATAGGTCTAAATTGTCTAATGTTCTCCGCCCTGGGGACCTTGGGGATAAGCGTAAGCACCCCAAAGTTAAGCCTCGCGATGTCCACCCTCCCTAGGGCAAAATCATTCGCGATAGCTAAGATGTACGGTCTAACCAAAGACCAGAACCTCTTAAAGAAGCAGACCGACAGTCCATCCGGACCAGGCGCACTGTCCACCTTCATGCTAGCTAGGACTAAGTCCATCTCCTTCTCCGTAAAGGAGAGCATGAGAGAGTCATTCTCCTCCTCTGAAACACGAGGACGTGCGTTCCACAGGGAGTGGGAGAGGGTAAGGAGTGCCTGTTCCCCCTGGGAACCCATAAGGGCCCGATAGAAGTCATAGATGTGTGCCTGGAGAGCTCGTGGCTCCGTGATCAGCCCTTGATCGGAGGAAAGCCTCGAGATCGCACATTTCCGTCTTCGGCCATTGGCCACTGCATGGAAGAATGTCGTGTTGGCGTCCCCTTTAAGAAGCCAGTTAAGACGACTCCGTTGTCGCCAATAGGCCTCCTCCACCCTAGAAATGTGGGAGAGTTGATCTTCGAGGTGGTAACGGAGAGCCCACCCGTCATCATCGAGGTCTGACCTGTCCGCCCAGCTGTCAAGAGTCCTGATCTACGAAAGGAGATCCTCTTTGACATCCTTGGTGGCTCTTCCCAGATTGGCACCCCAACCTTTAAGGAATTGCCTAAGACTGTTAGACACATTTTGCCAGGCAGAGATCGAGTCTAAAGAAACGCCCCCAACGCTTCAAACTCACGCCATTTGCGAAGCACCAAGTCCCCAAACTCTGGGTGCTCCAGCCAGCTCTTCTCGAAGAAGAAGCGACAGCTCCTCCTTCGGGACTCCTCCACTGAGTAAAGGATCGGAGCCGAGTGGTCGGAGCCGATAATGGTGTCCACCACAAGGGTGCATAGGGGAAACAGGGCTTCCCAATCCGAGGACATCAACACCCTATCAAGCACGCAGCGAACTGGGTTGAGCTGTCGGTTAGTCCACGTATATCGAGCACCTGTCCTACGGATCTCCCTCAGGGTGAGGTTAGCAATACAATCATTGAACCTCTGCACTCTGGGCCAGTTGATGTTGTCATTGTTTTATCCTCTGATCCCCTGATCAGGTTAAAATCTCCGCCGACCACTAGCGGGAATGGACACGCCCCCACAGCCGCAGTGAGCTCCAAGAGGAACTCCCGCCGCGTGATCACACCAGACATGTGCGCATGCTAAGTTGCTAAGCGCGTGTTTTCAACCGGCGGCGTAAATCCACAAATCTTTGGATTATAGCATTTCCACTAATCCAGGTATAGTTTTTTTTTCTCGGAACGGGAATCCAGGCACATCAGCTGATTTCTTTTGCAATCACGAGAGATCTGGGCGAGATCATACCTCGGTTTTCAAACCGTGCACTCGATGGTGGCGTAGAGACAATGCAACTTGAGCCGACGAATTTGCGCTCAAATGCCGCCATGGAAGGCCGTGACATGATCTATGGATCAAGTAAAAGTATAATATCTTGTGGACAGATCTGAGATCGAAAGGGCTGCAGCTACCTAGAGCTATGTGCAAATTATAATCCCCTATAGACGTGTATGTCAATGTGTGATGCGAGCGATGTGATATATATTTGGAATTCAGTTGACATTTTCTTCTCCGTAATGAAGTACTCTACATTTGGTTTGTAATCTTTGCCCTGGCTGACGTGACATTAGTAGTGAACATACTGTTGGTATTGACTTAGAGGCAAAGAAACCACATTGGATGGATGGATGGATGCAGCTATGTTGATAGACCGACGTGGAAGAGGCTAAGGATGATGATTGTCTAAAGGACCAAATCGTGGCCAATATATGGTGCAATCATTTTGGAGGATGCTAACCAGCTACGAACGACAAAGCTACCACATAGCGTTAAGTTCACAAAATTTAAGACTTAATATGGTACTATGGACGTATTCATACCTCTATAATTTATATCATATATGTCAATTGGCTGATGATTGGGCTGAACTGCAGAAACCAAAGGTGGGAAGAGCTCTTCGTCGAGGAACTAGTCTCATAAAGATAGTGATGCAAGATGTCTTCAACAAGACGAAGGGGTGGTCGCCACTATGTCGAACAATAGACCGTGGTTGAGATTCATCAGGAATGACTGCACCTGGACGCTGCTAATAGGCCTTGGGGCAGACCGAGTTGTTTCAACTTTGTAGCTTGTTGTTTCTTATGTTTTCTGCCTCATCGGATTGTTGAAACCTAGGATTTTTTCTTAGCAAGTTTGTGTTAAGAAGTGGATCCTAAAACCTGAATGTTGTAAAAGACCATGTAGGCTGGTGCTTTGTTAATGAAGTTGGGGGCGAATCCCCTTTGATAAAAAAAATTGGAGTGAGGACGACAGAAAATGGTTATTAGTCGAGAATATTAATCTTTTCTGCAAAGGCCTAGATTCTACAGCTCACAAGGTGAATGCAGAATGCGTTCGTAGTGTTACTATCTAGCGTCACAGACCGAGAAGAGTTTGATAATGTTTTACAATCAAATAGTAACAAATCTGTTCACAATTACCATGTGTTCTATATTTCACCAAAATCAAACTTTGTAAAATATGATCAAATATATAGAAAAATATCAACACTTATAATATAAATTTAGTATTATTAAAATTATCATAAATTTTTTATATTCTTTAGATATTGTAGATGTTGGTATTTTTCTGTAATTACTTGGTCAAACTTTTAAAAGTTTGAGGGGCAGGGTAAATAAAAACAGATGGAAGAACAAGAGTGTCTATTTAACTAGCCAAATAAAATATGGTAGTACAAGAACGTACGTGTTTATGCATGCATGCTGCGAAAGCAGAGCACAGCACATCAACGATCGATGAGTTTGTTTTACAGCTAACGAGGAGCTTAGCTTATCTTTCGAGCTAAGTGCTCGCATGTGTCATGTTCTCATCTCCATGGGCAACAATGATTACGCTGTATGTAGGTGTTCTGCCGCTTGTTGATTTATTATACTTTCAGCACTTCAGGTCCCCCAAAAGTTAGCCAGTGGTGTAAGAAAAATAATGGAAGACCGTGCCGCACCGCTTGTTAATGGAAGCCGACGTACGTGCATCGATCCATCTATTCTCATCAAGTCGGCCCTTTTATGCATGGTGTAATTAACTAAGGCTAGAGTACGTGCATGCATGCTAATTAACCTACTAGCTGACTCGTCACTCTGACACTCTTGTGCAAACAGTCTTAATGTCCATTGTTCCATCAGCTGTATGCATTGTGTTCGTTGAGGTTTGTGGTTGAGTCGGGTCATATACCATTTTTCATTACTCGAGCGGAAAACCGTGGTGACGGTCTCGTCACTACCTTGTTGGAGGCGCCGTCTTGCAGTTATTGGGCCAGCCTGATGCGACGGTTTCACGGCGGATGTGCGAAATGGGCGTGTGGCCGCGGGTGGTGGACGTCGGGGCGGCGGCTCCGGAAGGTGGTGGTGCGTCGAGGCGGCGGCCTCGATCTTCGTTGTAGTGGCGATCCTACGAGGAAGGACCGTGACCTTGCACGGGTTTGGGTGACAACCTTGAGCTGTGAGGGCAGCGGATTCGTCGACTCGGTTTGGATCACCTCCGAGCAATGCGAAGATTGATCTGGTTGCTATGCCGAGGCGGCGGCCCCGGATTTGGCGCGACATTGAGGTTTACGAGCGGTCGTCTTTAGCGAGAGTAGCAAGAGCTACGAGATGGCTGGGTCGTGCGGCGTTGCGGCTCGTGTGTGGCTCTGGTGTCGAGTGGTGTATGTCGGGGCGGCGGCCCCGGGATTTTGGTGGTGTGTTTTTGTGGCGTCCGGTGGGCTAGCGTCGTGTGGGCGACGGTCCCCTCGCTTGTGCGGGGCATCTGTATGGTTTTTGGATCCAGTCTTCCTTATAAATTAGGTCAATTCTATTATTTATACAAATTGTAGGAACGCACTGACCTCCTCGAGAGGTTACTCGAACAAAAAAACTAAAAATAAAAGAACAAGAAGAGAGCATTATATCATAGAACCCATGTTAACGCGAGGGCAACAACTTAGCTTCACATTTCTATCTTTCGAGCTTACCAACACCGTCGATTGCAGTTGTGCGCATATCGACCATTACTACAGTCCAAACTCAAGAATAAGGCAGCAGGAAAGATTGAGCAGGTAATCAAGCTAACAGTGTCCAGATGAACGACAGAATGGAAAAGGTGTGTCACCAGTCTTTTGAAAGTTCGAGAGCTAGAGCTAGGGTGTCCAGCTGATGCGTTGACAGCCTAATTTTTTGAATGAAATCACTTGTGCGTGTCCTTTTCGTTGCTTTAAACTTTTAAAGCATAGGCTGGAATGGCGATGTGTGAGGATGATAGAATAGAAACTAATATCGACGTGTCCCTAGCGCAGGTCCGATGTGCCCAGTAGGATAGACAGGCTGATTCGGTGTCCAATCGCTGGAATCGGATATGGACGGTGTCACGGTGCTCAGCAGGCCCCATGGACACGCCTGCTCCATGATCTTGATCTACCATGTCACAGGCTGGCTGGCTAAGCTCTGGGTCTTTTTTTTACAAAATAGGCCGGCCTATATTAATATAGCAACCACCCGATACAACCAACGAGAGACACGGCTGGGGCGACAGCCAACAAGCACCCAAAGAAAGGAAAAGAAGAAATAAAAGACGACATAGGCGGATTGACTAAGCAACGGTGACCCGCAACCGCTGCGCCCTCTCCAACGAAATACTACCACGCTCCTAGCCCGGAATCGACGAGTACCAAGCAACACCTTCAAGAAGGAGAGCCATGCTGCTGCCCGGACCAGCACACTGGTCCTAGGGTTTCCCCCGGCACAGTGGGAAGCGGACTGAGGGTAGTCACGACGCCCTTCAGGAAGGAAAGATGCCATCGGAGGTGGCACCGTGTCGGTGTCGGCTGAACCGACAAGGATTTCTCCCGAAAACCCCATCCACAACCCCGAGCGAACCGTAGCAAAGGAGCCCCGCGAGGACAAGCCTCGATACCACCAGGCCAACCGCCCACCAACATGCGCCAAACGATTACGAAGCCACCATCGTCGTCTCACCGAAGTAGCCGTCACGAGGTCTGCAAGACAAAAGCGAGGAGGAGTATGAACCGAGGTCAGCAGTACCGCGGCCGCACGGGAGGGAACAACCTCCACCGCCGAGAACGGTAGTCGACCGGACGCGGCCGCAGAGCACACCGGTCTCCGTCAAGTCCGGCCGGACCCAGCGGGTCCGTAAAGCCCCCGCGGGGGCACACCAGTCCTAATAGGGTCCGGCCAGGCCCAAATCGGGCCCATGAAGCTCGCCGCCACGCTGCAACAGGCCAGCCGTGGTCGCCGCTGCCCCCTGCATCCTCAACCTCGCATCGAACTGCAGAAAGAGCCTCAGGTCGGGCCAGCCCGCACCCGACCCAGATGGGCCCCGGAGGGCCCAGATCTGGGCCACAGGGCCCGGCCGGCGACGTCCCGCTGCACCTCGTCACCCACCGCTGCGCCGCCCCACAGCAAGTGCGTGCCGCCACCGTGAAGCCACCTCCCGGCCGGAGCCGAACCGCCGCCGCCAGGGAGAGGAGCCCCGCCTCCGTCCAAGCCTGGTGCGGGGAGAGAAAAACCGCCGCCGCCGGCGCCACCCGGGCAACGCCCAGCAGCCCTGCCGGCGGCGGCGACGAGGGAGAGAGGAGAGGAGGGGGCGAGGCGGGAGAGGGCCGGAGTGGCGCGCCGCCGCCACGGGGGGCGACGGTCGCGCGTGGGGGAGAGCTGTCTCAAATCACTAAGGTATTTTCCCTTTCCCCTGGCAGAGAAAATTGGAATGGTTATACTATGAAATATGTTTTTTCGGCTAAGCTCTGTTAAGTATGGGCGTTTAGGGTTCCTCTGCCTCCCGTTGGCGCCGCCGCAGCTTTGCCTCGCTCCTGTGGCCTCCGGGCCATGGAGGCGGGGTGGATCTCGGCCCTTGTCGGCGGGAGGGCTCCGTTTTCCTGGTTTTAGGGTTAAGATTTGGTGGGGCGGCGCTCAGTGGTGGCGGCGGCGCCTTTTCCAATAAGTCTCCCCGTTTTCGTACCCATCTCGATGGTGACGTCGAGAAGTTTGTGAGAGTGGTGTGGTTTTCGAGGACTACTTCTAGTGGTGGTGTTCTTTGGATCGTCATGTAGCTTCATCGGCGGTTCATCCTTCTTCTTTGGCTCCGGGACGGATGTGGTCTTTTGACCCGTTAGGCGACTTCCCCTCCGCAACCAACAACGTCAAGCCGGCTCTGGTAGGAGCAGCAGCGCGGCGCGCCGTCGACACGGTCTGGAGGTTGAATACAAAGGGCATCTCAAGGATCTTGTTGTAATTTTCTTTTTTTTTGAGATATTTTATATTGTTCGGTTTCTTTTAATGTCAGGTCCTTTTCGCAAAAAAATATGGGCGGCACACTGGAGCCCAGTCTAGTGCCTCTAAATGCCATGACAAAATTCGGAGAATAATTCGTACCATTGATGTAAAACAGTAGAAATCTAACCGATCTCCGAAAAATAAATATATTTACTATTTCTTAGCGGAGTAACTATTTTTAAGTCCAAGTTAAGAACCATCCACTCATCCACATAGACATTGGATTCGTATACCGGAAAAGAAAAGGGTAAACAGATTTTCGTCAGATGACTATGGATGCCGACTCAGAACTTGCTAGTTTAATAATGGGAAAAGGGAAAAGTGAACATTTTTCAAATATGAACATTAAAAAACCTAGACATTTTTCAAATCCAAACATTTTTTAAATCTAAACAATTTTTAAAATTGAACATTTTTTTCAATCTGACCTTTTTTAAGATCTGAACATTTTCGAAATTTTGACATTTTTAAAAAAATCCTAAAAAGTAAAGTAAAAAATAGAAAAAGGAAAAAAAGAAGAAAACAAAAATGAAAAGGAGATAAAAGGAAAACAAAGGTTGGCCATTGCAGCGACGGGGTTGTGCTGCGCGAGCCTCCCATGCCGTAACGGGCAGCATATAAACCAACTGTGCTGAGTTTGGGCCATACACTGGGGAAATGGACGAACCTATGGGTTAGCATAGTGGGAAAGAAGCTACTGAGCTGGAGAAGAATGGGCCAACTGATTAGGCTTGGCCATCTAAAAGGTCGGTGGTGGTTAGCCTGAAGAATAAAAACTTGTGAGGATATTGGGCTTCCGGCTGGACTACATCAATAAGAACTTCAGCAAATGCGACTGGTGACATGATTGTGCATTTTATGTTCCATGAACAACCATTTTTGAGTGGGTGTATGGCTATTCAAAACGAGATCTCTTCTTACAAAACGCTGCAATTTTCCAGAAGGCACATCACAACCTTAAATTGTACCCCTCCGTTTTTTAATATAAGATATTTTAGCATTTGTCCACATTCACATATATCTAGATGTATGTAGACATATTTTAGTGTGTATGTACACTCATATTAGTATGCATGTAGACAACATGTCGGATAGCTAAAACTTCTTATATTTATGCACGGAGGGAGTATAAACCATGCCCAGTTTATCTATACGTAGTAGTAGTATTCAATACTACTACCAATCAAGCCATCCAAAGCCTGCCGATCAAGCTTCTGAAACATGTTGTGAACATAGCTATTTATAGCATTGTAGACTGTAGTGTATGGACCTCAAGGCAAGTTTCCAAGGGTATCCTTCCTTGCTTACCTTGACAACACTGCAACCTGTTCATGCCAAGCTATAACTCTACAACACACCACGGACATGGCTTCCCGCCCATACAATCCCTTGCTTGTCAGCCGGACATGCATCGACCCAAACCAAAAGCCCAACCTCATATACCTCCTACATCCATGCAACTGCATTCCATATCCAAAGTTCAAGTCTGCGCGCCATGGATTCAACTCTATCATGCCTTCTCAGGGCTCCTACGCCGTCGATCCGTCCGCGACGAAACGGCGCCAGAATAGGCAGACCGGGATGTTCTTCCAGGACATGGTACTGCAACGGTGCAGAGACGAGGAGAAATGGTGGTAGGCTGCGTGTGAATGCTCTGTTCGGTGACGGCAACGGAGAAGATGGGTTCCGGGCGATGATGAGGATCGTGAAGCTCAACTCCGCCATCCAGAACCGGAGCGTCCGGGAGCTGCTGGCGCTGATCACCGAGGAGTGCCAGTATTTCTTCAGGAACCTTCCACCCGTTAGCATTTCCCAGATGAGCAAGGTAAACTACTTGGCGGAATCATGATTGAATTTAGTGTTTAAAAACTGAAATGGCTGAGTCAGCATTTATGTTCGTCGAAATAGTTCGCAAAGCGAAATGGGTTTGACGGCTGTTATAGTGCATTTGAGTATAGCTAAACTCCCTTTTCGTTTGATTTTTGGCTCCTGCAAAGGGTCTGGAAAGGAAGAGAGCATTACGATCCACTCTCGTTACCTATACCAAATTACCACACCTTTTCGTCTTCTTTTGTCCGGATAGCTAGGGAAAAAAAGGTTCTGTACCTAAAAGTGGCCAAACTGTCAAATTTTAAATTGAAATTTTCGCCGGTTAACATGCCAAAAAAATTGCCCCGCAAAAAGAAAACATACCACAAATTTCTAGTGGCGTGTGTGGTCTCTGTTTTCCCAAAAACTGAGGTTTGATCTGCCTCCGTAGCCTGAATTTTCTTTTCTTGCTTGCTTGCTGCTGCTACCTTCTTTTGTTCGACCTGTCTAGTAGGGAACATGAACATTCAGATTTTCTTACCCACGACATGCTTAACAGAATATGTTCGTGCTTCTACATGAGTTGATGCTCCGGCACCAGGTCTCATTCGTGCTCAAGCCCACAGAGAACGGAGGCTTTGACCTGGGCATCAAATGGTCTCTAGGTCTGTTCTAAAACTCTTCTCAGCTGTAACGTGGCAACTAAGATTTCGATCAGTTCATACCGGAATGTTTACTTGCAGAATGGAAGGGTGAGAAGTTGCCTTGGGACGTAGACTGCACTGTATCCACGACCCACGCCTACACAGGCCTACTGCTCATCAGGTAACCACAAACTCTGAATTTGAGTAAACTTTTGGTGTTTAGACAGCAGAAACACATAGGTTCTGACCCAAATCGCTTTATTTCCCTGTTCTTGTAGCCAAGTGAATAAGGCGTGTGGTCCACTCCTACAGAGGATTCTTCAGATGATTTACCAGGCAAGCATGATACACTCACAGAGAATCAAAATGCACAAGACTCGACTTTTTTTACCAAAAAAAAAATGCTAAACAACTCGAGATCTTTTCCACCACTGCAGAATTTGGATGCTGTAATTTTGATTGTGGCAAACAAGTTTCTACCGGAAGGCACGCTGGAAGAAAAGGAGAGAAGCAACATAATTGTCTGCGCCATTATTGGCCTGGTGGTCATGGTCCTGTTCTACGCCATGTTTAACAACTTGTGAGTCCGTTCATTAGGGCAGCAACATGACATTGATGTTCTAAAGAATTCTGATGTACGGATACCAGAATCTGTTGCAAATGGTCAGCAAGACTGGTGACATGAAACAATAGTAATGATGATGCAACATGGTTATGCTTGGCCACAGCAAACATGATACCTCTATTCTCCATGCATAGTGACACTAGCGGTGCATGCATTCCTGAGCAGAGTAGTTGCGAAGGACTAGTTGCAAAAATGAATAGAAAAACTAACCATCAGGAATAAGATGAACAGAAGCCACAATTAAGAACGAACTGGAGCAGGTCATTAGGATTTTGATAACGATCTAACATATATAATTAAGCATCACCAACAACATTATAATGTTGTACAGCTGTTCTTTAACAGGCAATGTAGGAGGTTTTCTGGGTAAAAAGGGAGAAAGCTACTTCTTACCATAAACCGCATCTATGGTTGCTGAATTTACATCAAAGTTAATCAGCTTTCACTTTCTCTAACTGTTGCTTCAGTGCTGCTTCCTATTTAACAAACTACAAATTCAGGACAACCTACCAGATGTTACCCTTCCCGGGACCAAACTAGACAATATGCAGAACTACCATTCCTTTTGATTGCTACTGTGAAGCGATTAGCCTACAGCCCTTCTCGTAAGTACATCAGTCTGTTGGATCCAAAAGATGCCATTAATAACTTCGGCGAATTTCTGTTGTTTCATCAGTTCCTACTACCAGAATGTTAGACCGACTAGAGTCCAGCCACGTTTCATCTGCAGGCAAAGTTAGATACTCATATTAGATAAGCTAAACTAACACCCTGTGCTAAACGAAACAAAACGAGTAGTTAGCAGAACTGAGTATCATTATAACAACTAAAAAAATATCCCTGTACCAGTTTTGCACGTTTTATAGACCTAGGGGTACAATGCAACACTGGGAAAATTAGGGACTTGCAATAGGCAGTGCAAGACGGATAAACATAAGGATGTTCTTAAGAGGAAGTCAATAACTAACCAGTTAGATCTTGTTAGGTTGCCTGAAAAGGTGGTCCGACAGCAACTCTGAAACACCAAGAGCAGTTACGCTTTCACATCCAAAGAGATCTTTAAGTTTTGAGTCGCATAGTATCATAGTGGGATTTGATGGATCCTGCAACACACGCAAAATGCAAATGAGGTACTTTAGAGAAGCCTAGATTTACATAGGATCACCATTTTCTGCATACAAGAATACATCCTAGAAAGGGGTTTAAATAAGGGAACTCACAAATGAAAGCAGAGTCAATTTACAGTGTACTCCTGTTTTAGTTAGAAAACGCCAAAAAAAAACTATCTTTCCAACCAGCCAAATACAAAATATGCCGACCTAGAACGCCTGGCATTAACTAGTACTACCTAAATCTAGGTGCAACGACATGTAGAACTGAATATTTACACATGAAAACATATATATTATCAACAAAAAGAACCAAGGAAAATTACATAGTGGGCAGGGTTGGTGGCATGAATTATTTAACACATAAACAAAGTTCGCAAGCTGAGAGCTGCGAGTATTTTCATTAACATACTACATATATGTTGATTTATCATTCGCAGTGCCTTAGATGACAAAACAGGTACTGTTCAGTTATGTATGAAAACACTAAAGAGAATAAAAAGGGGACTTTTGTGGGAATGCTTTGCTTATGCTTCACTCTTGTCATGTGAAGTCAAAAGAGAACAGACAATAAACCAACTTGCATATAAGCACTCTCCAAAGTACTCACATACGGCTGCCAAGGATTTATGTAAGGCCATTGTGGTATTATGAAGCCCTTTTGACCACATGTATTAGTTATTTAAGTTTGAATATGAAAAATATAGGAGAATACACTAGGACAGCTTATATCCAAAACAACCACTATATGCATCTAGCTAATCAACTGCACACGCTTTGCTTATGCTTCACTCTTGTCATAGGCCCAAACAGAATAGACAACTGACCAACTTGTGTATAAGGCAATCTTCAAATACTGGCTTTATCACTGCTCAAGATAAAAGGGTATAACCGTACCACTGAAAAGCACATTGGTTCCATGTACCAGCTCTTCAAGTTAAAAAATGAAAAGCACATGGAAATATACACTCAACAACTTATATCTAAAAACAACCACCATATGCGTCTAGTTGAACAACCACCAACAACCATGTTGCCAACCATATCTAAAATCTAAAAGAGAAACAGAAAGTGAGTGATCTGTCAAATAAAAATACCCACCATAGTGTCCAGTCAACAAAATCTGTCACGATTTAGACAGAAAAAATCCCAAGCATCTGAGTATCCAGAGAAATGGGTACAATTCTTATGTGCCCTAAAATATGCTTCCTTGTGAGATAGTAATTCTAAGGCTAACATCCTAAAGTTTGTGCACTTAAATATGCTTTCTTATGAGGTAGTAATTCTAAGTCTAACATCCTAAACAAGATATGCTTCTACCTCCCAAAGATATGCAGGTACTAACTAAACTAAGATGAATATTTGCTTCCACTTACTGTAGTTCTCCATGGTAGGATACAATTATTTTGCAATGCCCACTACAAGTTCAATATCACGCAGGGCATTTCACACAAGAACAATATAACACAACAGAGTTTTGATATTAATCATCCACTAACCTCTAGGTTATTGCTTTTAATGTGGTCCCAAACACGCTTGACAGCCTCGGAATGGGGCATCTCTCTTTCCCCAGTTCCAAAAAAGCTAGCAAGAGCATCAGACACCATAACTGGAAGTAGGTTTGAAGCATCAGCTTCGGGAGGAGGAATGGCTTCGGCAGGAGTAATCGGTTCATCCTCCACAGGCTTCAGCTTCTTCAGATCTCGATTTGAATCTTCTGCAAGAATTGTTAGCACATATTATTAATCTAAATCTTGATTACTTTGGAAAATATAACAGCTGTGTGTGAGCAAGGACTACTTGTTGGCTCGAGTGGTCTTATATGCTTTGCCAAAAGCTTGTTCATCTTGAACATGTCAGTGCAATCAGTCTCAAAAACCAATCGTAGCTCATCATTGCATATGATCTTTCTCTTATTGTTTGGGTCCTGCAAGTCATTTCTGCGAATGTATGCCCAAAGCTGCCTGACTATCTGCAAGTGATTAAATTCACAATCTCAAGGTTACTTTGTGATGCATTAAGACAAGGGAAGACAGTAGAAAGGTGGGCCAGTATAACGAACCTCAGTCCTAGCCATTGTTGGTTCCCCAACAATAGCTTGCAATTCAGGCGAAACACCACACACTTTGTTTAATCCCCCTGAACCACCTCTTCGTTTTACTCCAGTACTAGCACTGATTCGCGAAGATGGCCAGAAAGAATAAATTAGATAGGCAGACAGGACAACAGTAAACGATAGCTGATACTTTGAGGTCAAGAAAAGGGACACATCTCTATCTGCTGTAATCATGGGAGAAGTACCCCTCCAGATTTCATTTCAGGAATATTCTTACATACACACATACAGACAGGCGTGTGCTATTGTTTTGGAGCAACCCAAAGGAGCGCTCCTCTTCATTTAGTTTAAAAAAAAATAGGACGTACAAGCTGGATGGGACGTTATCTAGGTGAACATGCCTAAATCCCTGCTCAATATTTTCATCTCACATACAATTGCAATTAGTTTAACAAAGTCAAGCAAAGAAACATATTACGCTCAAGAGTTTCTTCAAAGTTCCTGGCAGAAAAATAAATGGAGTGCACTTCAAATCCATTTGCTAAGCGCAATAAACATTATAGTTAAGGTTGTCACTTGTATAAGGAGAATGCTTAATAAGGCAACAATGTTGATGGGGATGTCCATATCCATTAGTACAGGGTTCAGAGGCTTTCAATTCTGCAGGCCAGGTTGACATAACTACGGCAGTATTCAAAGATTTCTGAAGTACACAAGAAGTAATCTCCCAAGAGTCCATGAACATTAAAAATCCGGGACAAGTTGCCATGAACCTACTGAACCGCTCCGAAACCATTTGCTTGCAGTTTACACCACCCCACTAATTACTCACAGTAACCGTGATACAATATCTCCGTCCACCTAACAGCAGGCACGCACAAGGATATTATGTGACCACCAGAAATGTAGGCCTTTACAGTTAACCAACCTCAACCCACCAAACAAATCAGAGACAGGAGCTAACAGTCTAACAGAACATGTAGCCTAAAGGAATTGGAGTATAGCTTCGCGTAGAAGTCAATCGAAAGCATACTGGCAGGCGTACACAACACGAACAACATCTGATCCAAACCCTAGCGCGAAGGTAAAAAAAAAAACGATCAGGAAGCGAAGTTGCGAAGCATCACCTTTCCTTCTTCGGCCTTGCGGTTGCGGACGCGGCCCCGCGCGGACTCTCGGCCACCGGCGCACGCGGGCTCTGTCCCGCCGTGGCCGCATTGGCCGCCGCAGTAGAAGCGGCCGCGGCCATCTGCTGCTTCTGCAGCTGTTGCTGCTGCTGCTGCTGGTACTGCTGCATCTGCACGAGCCTCTGCAGCTGCGCCCCGCCGGGCTGAGCGTAGCCGAACGAGCCTGGTGCGTCGTAGGGCGAGGCGGCGGGCGGCTGGCGCGGCGCTGCTGCGACTGGTACTGCTGCTGGTACTGCTGCGAGGCGGCGTAGTAGGACTGCAGCTGCTGCGGCGTAGGCTGCTGCTGCTGCGAGAAGAAGTGGGGCACGCCGGTGTGGGCGGGGGAGGAGGCGGAGGGGGTGGTGGTTGTGGTGGTGGCGAAGTGGGGCTGCTGGTGCTGGGCGTGGGGAGAAAGAGCGGGGGCAAAATGGTCCTTACGCGGGGCGGCGGCGGCGGGGGAGAGGAGCGCGAGGAGGATGTCGCGGATGAGCGGCGCCCTGGGGGCGAGGTCGACGCCGAGGTGCGCCTGGAGCTGGCGCACGACGGCCTCGAGCGAAATCCCGGCGCCGGGGAGCGCGGCGGCCTGGCGGACGAAGGACTCCACGTAGCGGGCGAGCTCCTGGTCGGACACCATCGGGGCGGCGGCGGCGGCCTCTCGTCGGCTTTTTTGAAATGGGGAATCGAGTTCCGCTCTCGGGTTCGGGGGAAGCGCGGTTTTGTTTTGGGAGCGGGGTGGTTCGGTGGGGGCTCAGCGAAGGCGCCGCTCCTGTTCCTCTGCCTGTTCCGGTTTGTTGGTTTTCTCCTTGGTTGGCGTCTGGGATGTGGATGGATAAGTCAAGGGCTCTTTTGCTTTTTGGTCCCTCATTTGGTAGAGCATTACAACTTGCAGACTTTTTTTGTTTTTTCTTCTGTCCATCTACGGTTTAGTTCTCATTTCAGGGCTCCTTTGATTCATAGATAGGAAAATGTAGAAATAGAAATCCTGTAGGATTGGTAAGGCACGTGTAATTGAATCTTATAGAAGAGAAGGGAAGTTTTGATTGTGGTGAATGAATTTTTCATGAGATTAGAGCAACTCTAGCTGATCCCGTAAAACACCCGAACCCTTATAATGACCGCTTTTTAAGGGTTCGACGGAAACGGCGACCCGCGCAGTCCCTTATTTTCGCCCGACTCTTACCTTTTTTTTAAGGAAACCTTAAATGGATCCACGTAAACCTCAGATATGAAGTTTTGGATCTAATTTTTACATTTTCCCTCATATCACACGACATGTTGGCGGGCTGAATATTCACCTTCCACCTTCCGCCTAACGATTTTGCTCGCCCCCGTTTCCTGCCCCCCCCCCCCCCCCGCCGTGCGCCGCTCCATTCCCGGCCCTCGTCAAGCTCTCTCGAGGCGACCGCGCCCCCGTCGCTCCTGTTCCGCTCCCGGTCGAGCTTCCGCGCCCTGGATCCGTTGAGGAGAGAGGGGAAATCGCGCCGGCGCGTCGTAGCCGCACCGCCGCCACTCCAGCGCCCAGGCCTCCCTGCCCCCCCCCCTCCCGGACCCTGCTCGTCCGCCGCCCGCGGCGCCCATGACACTGCCTCCGATCCCACGGCTTTGAAGGTAAAAATTGCTGGAATTGTTCGCTATTGTAGTTGAGGAATCGATCCCACACTGCCCCCTAGATTAATTTGATGTTTAATTTGTAGATGAGTTTGTTCTCCACTTTGACCCCGTCGGAGCAAAAAAAAAATCGATGATTCTTCGTCGTCCGAAGAAGAGGAGGACGACGATCCGCTGCATCTCGTGCTACTGCTCGCCGTGAAGGAGTTGGAGAGGGGGCCGAAAAATTGGAGGGGATCGACCGTGGGGCGGCTTTGTATCCGGTGGAACTAAGCTATGGGCAACAACATGCTCATGAAAGATTACTTCGCCGAGATACCTACCTATCCGCCACACCTCTTCCGTAGGCGATATCGAATGCGTAGGGGTCTGTTCGTGCGCATAGTTGAAACTTGTGAGGCCAACTATAAGTTTTTCACTCGCCGGAGGAACGCCGTTGGCCTCCTTGGATTTAGCGTGTATCAAAAGATCTCGGCCGCCATGTGAGTGATTGCATATGGCATCTAGACAGACTACACCGACGAGTATCTCCGCACTGGTGAAGATAGAACGCTCTAGTCTGTGCGCATTTTTGCCAAGGTGATCATCCGCCTTTTTTGGCGAAGAGTACCTCCGAGATCCTAACGAGGAGGACACCAAGAGGTTGATGGCGCATAATGAAGCTAGAGATTGGCCGGGGATGCTTGGCAGTGTTGATTGCATGCACTGAAGGTGGAAGAACTGCCCTGCTGCTTGGCATGGTCAGTACACCGACCATCACCATGATCCAACAATTGTGCTTGAAGCAATCGCATCCGAGGACTTGTGGAATTGGCATTGCTTATTTTGTGTGCCAGGTTCACTCAATGACACCAATGTGTTGCAGAGATCTCATGTTTTTGCTAGGCTTGATAGTGGAGATGCCCGGCTTGCAACTACACCGTCAACGGACTTGAGTATACCATGGGATATTACCTAGCTGACGGCATCTACCCCTCTTGGTGCACATTTGTGAAAACCATCCAACATCCGGATGGCAAAAACAATCTGTTTTTGCCATGGCACAAGAAGCATGTTGAAAGGATACTTAGAGGGCATTTGGTGTGTTGCAAGCTAGGTTTGCAATTGTTTTAAATCCTGCTCGTTTCCGGGATCAAAAATCTCTCGGCAATATCATGAAGGCATGTGTGCTTTTACAAAACATGATTGTTGAGGATGAGGGGGATTTGAACTTGTTGCCTATCTATGACAATGTTGGCAGCCTGTCAAGCCTTTGAGAAACCCAGACAAGATCAAAGCATTCCTTCAGACATACCGGCAGATTGAGCACGACGACTCGACGAGACTCACCAGCAACTTCAGATTGATCTCATGGAGAATCATTGGCAGTTGTATGGGATGAGCTCCTAGTCTCCCAATTTATTTGGTTTTTTCATGTGTGATGAACTATTCTTTCCCTTCTGTATCATTCATTACTTGTTTAATTATTTGAATTTGAACGATTGTTGTAATATGGATTATTCTTGTATTGTTTGATGTTAGAACTTTAACAATTTGAGTTTATGTTGTTGTTTTTATTATGTTTTTCTGGTCCAAAGTGACAAATATAAGCTAAAAGAAGGAACCAGTTTTGCGGTTGCGGCAGAACAGATCCCGTAAACGTAACCGTAAATCCGTTCTGCCCGGCAGTTTTCAGCCCTTAAAATCGTTTTACGGTTCCTCTTATACGCGTTTTAGGGTCCGATTTTTACGGGATCTGCTAGAGATGCTCTTAGAGCTCATGTTATTTTCCTTTAAATTTTACACTACAAGATTCATATGGAATTTTTTTCAATGGGATATGATCCAATGAATCAAATGGAATGTGAAGGATTTTTTATTGGATTCAACCCTATATGAATCCGTTAAAAATCCTATGAATCAAATGAGGCCTCAAAGATTACCCGAGCATGCACAACCGAGACAAATATAAATTGATGCATGAATTTTACATATTGATGTATATATGTACACTAGAATTTTGAAATATTAACTGATAGATTCATGCCTTTGCAACCCTGCTACGGTACCTCAGATGGAAATGGTTTATGCCAAAAATTGATAGTGCTTGCAGAATAAAATCTAAGGAGCCTGAAAATGAAATCATTGTTCAACAGTGTATCATAAGATGCGTAGAAAAAACCCACAAAACTTGTATTATTTGTAGTATAACACCTGATATACGCCAGTCATTTGCTCAAGAAAACAATTGGTAATGAGCGAGGTCAGGGTCGTCTGCCAAGTCAAGGGACCTGCCTTTCTATTTTATCTACACGCACTTGCCTCCACTATGTCAGCTTAACTGCATGTGCCATCAAGTACAGTGTATATGTATGCTGATAAGATGCTTGGTGCATAGTTAAATGGTTATACCACGCAAGTTAAAACAAGACACTGTCTGAAACTACTACCCCTGCCCATTCCGCCGAATCGCAGCGAAGCCCTGTCTGATCAGGGCCATTCCGCCGTCAGCGCCTCGGGGGTATCCCCTGCCGGAAGCAACCTCCCCTGCACCCGGTCCACCCTTTGCTCGGCAGTTGCGGGCAACTGGGCCGCGTCGCTTTTGACCTGCTCGCCCTGCGGCGGTTACCCGTTTCTACTGCCTGGCAATGGCAAGCACGCCGTAAGTCTGACCGGCTGCACCATCCATCAAGTGCTGGCGCATCATTACATTTACACCCGCCTGCGAGCTGCCGAGCAGCAGCATCCGATGGTCGCAAGAACTACTAGTAGATCATGGGTTTCGTTGTTGCTGTTGTGTACGGAGGAGTAGCTACGCATCCATTCTCCATTATCTATCGCTTGATGCTCCTGTGGTAGCAATGCGGGCGTCAACGATGGAAAGAAGTTGGCGATGGATGGAGGGAGTGGGAGACAGACGCTGGTCCATGCCATCATGCCATGCTCCGTTGGGAATTTCTCGGCCTTTTCCGCTCCTTGCCAAGTTTTGTCGTCTGATGGTCATGGGGTTTGTTGCCCTCGGAACCAAAACTCTGCCCCTATGTACAACTTTCAGGATTAGCTTTGATTAGATTCGGGATCGTACCCCAGAACCCAGCTATGTTTATTGGCCACTGAATTCTTTTGACGCAGACGTTTGTTTTACTTCCCATGTACTCCCTGGCCGTGCTACGGTAAAAAGCTGGAAAACCTGTTACAGCGCGCAGCCAGCTCGCACGCTGCCTCCCTTTCCCTTGTCTTTGCTAGCCCTTTTCCCTCCCCTCTTTTCCCATGTTCCGAGGCGATTCTGTCATCCCAAACATCGGAGAGTCCGAGGCCTCAGTGCAATGATTGAGGCCTGGCTGATGCCCACAACGTGCCAGTACTATCAAGTGCTACCGTAGAGAAGATAAAGAAATCTTTCAACCACAGTTCGCACTACACTTCAGCGAGACAGTTTGGTGGGGCGAAATGATTTTTTTTGTTTTGCAGTCATCAAAGTGCAGACTCTGGTCAGGCCGACGACCTCCGCGGCATCGCATCGCATCGATGGGCTTTTCCCTTGGTTGCCAAACGGGCGAAAGAAGGTTCGCTTTTGCTGTGTTCCTTCCAAAACGCCCATCCATCCGGGAGATGCTGCTGAAACATGTGAGACCTGACCTGGCTGGCGGGCAGAGCACGCCACCTCGTGCCAGGTTCGTGCCAGGCCTGGAGGATTCCGGATCGATGCCTGTGTATAATATGCCTTTCATGCCGGTAAGACACAGTCACAATGAAAAAACGGTCTACCACAATGTTTTCTTATATAAAAAGTCTATCACTAGAGGGGCCAGGCGAACGAAAAGACCACACGAATGAGAGCCGGAGCTCCCCTCCCCCTCGTGCCGCCAATACGGCGAGCGGAGGGGAAGGGGAGCGGCGGATCGCCGGCGGAGAACTCTGGCTGTGGAACCGCCTGCCGACTAAGCTTTTTAGGTTTTGTGTTTCCTCCGTCGGCGTCATGGTAGGGCTGATGCCGATGGTGCTCGTAGGAATAATGGTCTTCCAGTTCTTGCTCCTGCTCGTCGGAGGTGTTGCTGGCGCCGGCGAGAGGCTTGTGGAGTTCAAGCTGTTGGATCAGTTTCAATCTGACGTTGCGTCTAGGCGTGACGGCGGGAAGGGGCTGATCTTGGAGTATGACGATTTGACTGTTGTGGATATGCGGAAAATGGTGGGGGATCCGGTCGCCTGTTGAAGGGTGGGGTGGCGTTGACCGCGGATCCGACGTTGAAGAGGCTCAGAGGGTTCCTCCTTAAAATGTTATTTATCAGGATAGATCCAGCCTTACGAAACTGGTGGCTATTGCGGATCATTAACGCTTTATGGCAAGGGATTTCTTCAGCGTCAAGATGTGTACCAACTGCTAGTGTTCTTCTTCTCTGGTGACGGCGGAACACGTGGATGTTTGATAGTTGAGGTAATGGCGGTTTGCAACAGTTTGATCGCTTGTTTTCTCCTAATTTTATGTTGCTTGTATTCGTGTCATCTCTGTATCCGTACTTTTATCAATACAAGTAACATATGCCTGCGGGCGTACAATGTAAAAAAAAATCTATCGCTAGTTATGTCACTCTCTCAGAGTGACAGAGAGTGACATGGTTGATGACTTAGGTGTGTTGGCACCTAACTCCGAGACTCCCTTTGTAAAAGAGTTTTGTGACTTACTCGCCGATTTGGAAACGGCTTGCTCTGGATATAGCAAGGAGATTGTTTGTGTCTTTACGGGGAAGACTTCGGAGGGTGTAACCAGTAAGGTGGAGAAGTCTCTTCCGCAACTGTTTGATAGATGGGGCCATTTCATGTTGTCGCATTAATTTGTGTGTTTTTGTTTGTGGCGTGGTGTTCCATGGGACGTCAGTTTGTGGTTGTAGTAGATTAGCGAGTTTGTTGGCGGTCGGGTGGTTGCTTGTGTCTGGGGATTGGTTGTAACGGTCTTCGCTCGGTTTTCCATTAATTAACCGGGCAACTCTTTTCTTAATAAATAGTTTGGGGCAAAAAAATTGCCCACATTTAAGAAAAACTATTCACCAACGCCGAGAGGATATGTTTGCTTCATAGCCACGTGCTGTCAAAATTACTTTCTTTTAGGGAGTGTTGTCAAATTTACTACTCCAGTAACGTTTCGGTGTTCATTTGTATACTATTCTCATCTAGTTCTAGGTTTTTTTGGAGAGGTATCCGGGCAGGAATAGGATTGTGACCATCGGAAACACATGAATTACGCTGCTGAGTTTTTCCTCGCTATCAATCTGCCAGGCGGCAGCGCCTTGCTTGAGCCGCATGCTGATTGTCGAGATTGTGATATTATGCTGCGACCAAATCCAGTGCCACTAATTTGAAGTCCCCCTTCATCATAGACTACGATAAGTTGCCCCTGTTGTAATTGCTTTTCAACTCAGAAGGCAGCATGCATCGTGATTATGATATGTTAATGCTCATCCATCAGTATTGCTGGTTTCTGTATTGTATCAACAAAGCTAGACTTTGTTGTAGTGATAATTATGAAATGAAAAAAATGATGTCAGCAGTGCTGTCATGAATCATAGAGACACGACTCGGCTTTATCAAAGACAACTTACTTCGTGGACCTCGACGACAAATATTTTTTCTCTCCCGTAGCAACGCACGGGCATGTTTTGCTAGTTTAAGAAAAACTATTCACCAACGCCGAGAGGATATGTTTGCTTCATAGCCACGTGCTGTCAAAATTACTTTCTTTTAGGGAGTGTTGTCAAATTTACTACTCCAGTAACGTTTGGTGTTCATTTGTATACTATTCTCATCTAGTTCTAGGTTTTTTTTGATGAATATGATTTTCAAAAGATTTGTGTAGGAATGAAATCTTCTGAAAAAATCTTGTCCGAAGCCATTTGCCTCATATAATCATATCTCATAGAAAAAATCTGATAGAAATTTTTAGCTTCATAGAAAAATAACACGAGGTCTAAACAACAATAATAACTTAGCCGCTGGTCCCATGAGGGAGGATTTTTGACTCCCGAGCTCCAGTGCATGATTTTTGTAAAATTCGAAATGGTTCTTTAAAGTTTCAAAACATTCCATAAAAATTACGTTAATACTTATACATGTTATGTACATAATTTTGTTCGATAATACGCTCAATTTTAGGCTACCCAAAAATCATAGCTCTGTAACAGGTGAAAAGAACTCATTTTAATTACATTTGTCTTTTTGCATGATTTTTTAAAGAATTTTTTGAGACGTAAAAATATTTTCGATTTTTGGGAAAAACGGTTGCACTGGAGCTCCGGAGCGGGAAGTGTTTTCGTCCGTCACTTTTCTGGGAATCGGGGATGATGACCGTTTTCTGCATTCGACGCATGCATGCGTAAGCTAAACTCCGTTACGGTGACCAAATTTATTCATCACATCTAGTCGTGGGCTATATGAGTATATCTGATAATAAATCATGGCAAAATTCGACTTTAAATCATACATGATGTATATGTGGATTACCTTAGACATATCTATCTATATATCAAAGCTAACCTGGTTAGCTCTCCCCTCGCGCGCCCCCGTCACCACGGGCACTGTAGATGTGCAAATTCGCACATCTACAGTACGCGTGCCTCTCCGCGCCGTCGATCTTCCATCGGACCGCCAACGCTGCATTTTTACGAAAAGGATCCTGTACTCACAGCAAATTGCGGAGCAGTACCAACCTTTGCACGTAGAAGGGCTAATTTGCAAATTTTGAAAACTGCAGGGACTTCCGTGCAAAACGCCGCCACACCCCCCCTCTCTCCTCCTCTCTCCCCGCACGGCCGCGACGTCGCCGCCGCCGCCGACGCGCTCCGCCGCCACCACGCTCCTCCCCCGACGGATCTACGGGTACGGAGAGCTGCGCCGTCGCTTGCTCTCCCTCCTCGCCGCGCGCCGCTTGCCGGGACGCCGCGCCGTCGCCGGAATCGCCGCCGCCGTGCCGCTGCACCCTCCGCCGCGTCCGTGCGCTGCCGCCGCCGCTCCGGCGACCTAAAATCGGCGGCGCCACCACGTCCGGGCGCGCCGCGCGCGTCCCGGAACACGCAGGTTCGCCGCCGGCGTCGACGCCGCCACCGCGCCAGATTCTGGCCACTGTGACGTCAGCACGACATCACAGTGGGCCCGTCCCGTCAGAATTTTTTCTTTTCCCCTTTTTTCCCAAGAAAAAAAAACAGCCCAACTTATTTAAATAATTCTGAAAAATTTCTAGAATTCTGCCAAATTTCTAAATCATGTAAACCTAACAATTTTAAATATATCCACCAGAAATGTATACTAAATATATCAAAGTGGCCACACACAAAAATTATGAGTAATTATGACATACGATCAAAATTCAAATTTCAATATAATTTCAAATTTATAAATGCCTTCCAAACCTTAGCATTTAAAGATTTTCACGTAAAAAGGCAAACACATCTGAAATTGAGTTACAATACTTTTCAAATTTGAACAATCTCCAAAGTTCGACCATTTTTCAAACGAAAGCATTTTCAATTTCAATGATTTCCAAACATAGACAACTTTAGAACGCCGTCATTTCCAAATTCAAATTCAAAAACACGAGCGCGGAACAACTAACATACCAAAATTTTCAGAAAACCAAAATCTCTACAGCTAGAACATTTCCAAGCATCATCAAAGCACTAGATTCCTCTTTAAATTAATAACTTTTAAACCATACTTCAAAACAAAAAAAAACTAATATACCAACATTTTCAGGAAAAAAAACACTTTACATCTGACACATTTCCATGCATCATCAATCAACTAGAATTCTTAATTAATTAAAAAAACTATAATATGAAATATAACATTTGTAGAAACGACATCTCACCTCCATTTAATCCCATATTTGTATTTGTATTTTAGCTTACAAAACAACTATAATTTCCTTTTTTGAATTCCATTTTGTTCTAATAGAGTTGCAAAAATACATTTAAATTAAATCTTCGTATTTGTTTTCTTTAGTTTTTTTATTCTCTTTTGCTTTGCAGTAAAACAACATTGGAACAACGATCAAAAAGAGGAAAAATATACGCAAGACATTTTAGTTTACAAAACGATTATGTGAGCATCCCACAATCTAGCTAACAGCAGTATTAAAAAAAAACCTTTTACTTCTTTGCTATAAGCCACAATGCCTGCAAAGATTCAAAAAAAGGCAACTCCTATATAAAAAAAGACAACAAAATGCATTTTCCCGAATAATTCTTCCTCCCCAAAGAATATTGATTTTTTTTTGTAAGTTTGAAAATAGAATTCAATAGTTCGCATAATTAAAATATTCAACTTTATGAATTACAATACTGCAAATCATGTTTACAGAAAAGCAAAAAAAAAAAAGGTATTCCCCCAAATAATTGTTTCTCTCCAAAATATTCAATTTCTTTCTAAGTTTCAACATAGATTTCAAAAATTAACAAGAATTAAATTCCTCCACATTAAATATTCAATTTACCCCTTAAATTTGCAAATAGATTTCAATAATTTCAATTTTTTTGCAAGTTTGAAAACAGAAATCAATAATCCACAACATTAAAATCTTCAATTTTATGAATTACAATAATGCAAATCATGTTTACAAAAATGCACAAAAAATGTATTCCCACAAATAATTCTTCCTCTCCAAAATATTCAATTTCTTACTAAGTTTCAAAATAGATTCAAAATATTCAGACGAATTAAAGTCCTACGCAATAAATATTCCAATTCCCCCATAAATTTGAAAATTGAATTCAACAATTCACAGAATTAAAATCTTCAATTCTATGAATTACAATAATGCAAATCATGTACAAAAAAAAACACACAAAATATATATTCTCCCAAAATAATTCTTCTTATCCAAAATATTCAATTTCTCTCTAAGGTTGCAAAATAGATTTCAAAAATTTGAATTTTACCACACGGACGCGGCGTGTCGCCGCGCAATTTTTCCTAGTCAATATATCAAAGCTAATCCCTTTAGCCCTCCACTCAGGCTGCCACGTCACCGAATACTGTTCATGTGAACAGTATTCTCACTTCTACAGTGCCGTCTACTGTTCACATGAGCAGTACTTTTTTTTGTGTGAATTTTTTTAGGTTTTTTTTTGAAATTTTTGGAATTTTTTTTGTTCTCCCATAAATTATATATTAGTTTTCACCCCCGTCATCGCTTTATTCGCACTTCTACAGTGTCGTCTACTGTTCACATGAGCAGTACTTTTTTTTGTGAATTTTTTTAGGTTTTTTTTGAAAAATTTGGAATTTTTTTTGTTCTCCCATAAATTATATATTAGTTTCCACCCCCGTCATCGCTTTCAAGTTTGGTCGATTCTAACTCCTCAATTTTTAGATTCAAATTCGCACAAATATTTCATTCCGTCAAATTCGAAATTCTTTCAACATCCTAACTATATAAAAGCTCACCCCTTAAGGCCCCCACTCTCTGCACCACGTCACAGGGCACTGTAGAGTGCTACAGTACCCGCACTTCTACAGTGTACCGTGTACTGTAGCACTCTACCGTAAACTGTTTTTCCCGCTTTCACGATAATAAGCCGACCCAATTAGCCCTCCGGTCTCACTGCCCACGTCACGGGCACTATAGAGTGCTACAGTACCCGCACTTCTACAGTGCACCGTGTACTGTAGCACTCTACAGTACTGTTTTTTTTTCTTTCGCGATAATATACACATGAAATATATGCGCACCGACAAGTAGATTCCATTCCCGTGATCGGTTTCGAGATTGGTCAACTCTAACTCCTTAATTTTGAATCCAAACTCACAAAAACATTTGACGAATTTTGTCAAATTCATCGCACTCAGTCACCCGTTTAAATTTCCCTTTCACGAGTAGACGAGTATCATCCTTCCGAACAATTTTCATGTTTTAACCTTTTTGTTTTGACGAACATAAATATATTTTTCTCCAATCTTCAAATTTGTTATATTTTAGTCTGTGAAAAAAAAAACATACTCTGACAGATTTAATTTTTTTGAATCCGGGTATTTGGCTCCAGAAATTTATCTTTTAGATCTAGCCCAGAGTAGCATTTTTATTACCTACCTGTCATGTACAAAGTTTTCATGAACCAAATTATATACCTACAATGTCAGTTAATAACTCATTTTATAAAACTACCTCACATACCGATACAACAGGCGCGGCGGTGGTCGACATAACCATCGTGGCCATTGCTGATATCAGCAGCTGACGTCATCAGGAGCCCACCTGCCAGCCTTTTAATATTTTGAAAAATGATTTCGATAATTATTAAAACTCTAACAGTGGGTCCAGGTTGTCATAATTTTAAACTTTCCTAACAATTTCACAAATTTGTTCAATTTTGCAAATTCAATAACTTCTGATCCGTGATTCATAAAAATGTGTTCAATATACCAAAATATTTAGAAAAAATGGATTCTATCTACTTATGTTCAATTCATGCACTGTCTTTCAGCTGGCAGAAACCGAATATGTTATCTATAATACCAATTATGTTATCATAGACCGTAAAAGTTAACTATCGGTATTCTAATTCTGTATGTATATATATATATATATATATATCTTACTATTTATATATAAACTTTATGTATATGACCATATTTTAAAAAGAACACTTTACGCATCGTCATAAAATACACTTCAAATTACGCAGCAAAATTAACACCACGGGCGAAATTGACCATTTCAATTTGGTAAATATTTGGATGTAATCTAGATGAACTTTCTTCAAATATGGAATTTAATTCAATAAATGTACATCGAACATGTTTAAATATTTTGAATTGGTGAATATTTGGACAAAAAACAAATGCACTTCCTCTTATTGTGGACTTAAATTGAACATTTCAATTTGATAAATATTTAAATGTAATCTAGATGAACTTTCTGTAAATATGGAATTCAATTCAATAAATGTGCGTTCCCACTCATTATGGACTTAAATTAAATATTACTAAAAAATAGAAACATATTTGAACATTTCAATTTGCTAAAAAAAATGGAGATACTCTTAAATGTATCAACATGTTCACAAAAATATATGCTAACTACGTATGGCATAATGCAAACGTATTTGAACATTCCAGTTTGGTGAACATTTAGACACAATCTAAATGAACTTTACTATCTAACTACGGAATTAAAATTAATAAATGCTCACATCATGCATTCTCTAACTATGGAATTAAATTAAAAATTAATGTCCAAATACAAGCATATTCAAACATTTTAATTCACTAAGTATTTGGACATACCCTAAACGAAAAATTCCGACAAATTTTAAAAATTGGATATATTCTAAAATATATCAACATGTTCACAAAAATATAAGCTAACTACTTATGGCATAATGCAAACATATTTGAACATTCCAATTTGGTGAATATTTGGATACAATCTGAATGAACTTTATCTAACTACGGAGTTACCATTAACAAATGCTCATATAATGCATTCTCTAATTACGGAGTTAAATTACAAAATTATGTCGAAATACAAACATATTTGAACATTTTAACTCACTAAGTATTTAAACATACTCTATACGAAAAATTCCAACGGATTTCAACATTTTTCGAATTACAACGCGCCGCACCAAATTCCACTAGTTAGACATCTGAAACGAGTGGGTTTGGTTGAACTTAGTAACAGTCACATATTTACCATGCATGTAAATGAGACGCATCAGCCTATGTGTGACATGTTTCAGCTTTTTATGTTGATCTATATATATTTATATAACAAATATTGTTCTTAACAAGGATAGAGTATCCATTTTTTCGAAAGCACAAGCACGAGATACTCTACAAAGAGAAACTTCCAAAGTTGGTAATTATATATCATCCTCTCTAACAACTACTCACTCCGTTCCAATTTAATTGACTTGCTATGCACCACATGTGGATGTATCTAGACTTGTTACATGTCTATATACATCCATATTTGGTGCATAGCAAATCAATTAAATTGGAACGGAGTGAGTATATGGTAAGGCCTATTTTTTGTTCAAAATAATAATATAACGAAACGTATTGTTAGGATTATAAGGATAGACATTCAGACGCACACGGATCCCCACACATAGCACTGCCGCGTCCGGTGCTTGCGCCTTCTTGAAAGTTTTTGTTGGGCTTTGAGAGTCCCGACGGCATTTGAGGCGGCGAAAAAGGAGAGCTTTGCGACGGCGAGAGGTTTGTAAAAATGGAGAGAACAAGTTTGAGAGATTTTGTTGGCCGACGCAGCAATGTAGAGGGACAGAAAGAATTTGGCGCACGACGTCTTTCTAAGACATGCGGGACCCGCATGTCGGATAGCTGTTCGAACGTTGTCTGAAAGCCCCGAGGCCGCCTCCATATTTAGAGCTCCGCTCGGGGTGCCAGACAGAAATAGGATCGGGCTAGACACTTGGAGGTGCCGTTGTGACCGTTTTTCTTGCCCGGCACACCAATACAACTTTGGGTGCTTTGGGGTGCCGCTGGAGATGTGTGATACATACAGGAGATTTAGAGCGAGCTCAGATTTATCATGCAAGAGCATCTCCAACCGAGGCCCCCAAAGGCCACCCAAACGCCCGGGCGGTCCGCCCGGACAGTCTTTGGGCCAAAAACCGCCACCCAATCGAGGCCCTCATAGTCATCCCAAACGATCGGGCGGTCTGGCACACCCCAAACCCAGCCCATATGTAGGGCGGGTTTGGGGCCGCCCGGACGCGTCCGCCCCGTGGTCGCTGACAGGGCGGACCTACCCTTTTCCACCATAAATCCGACGGAACCCTCGACCGACAGTAGATATTTCTCACACTCCTTCTCCTTGCTCCGCTCTTTTGCCAAGCTCCGGCGCCACCGCCCATCGTCTTCGCTCGCCAGCATCCCCGCCATCGTCTGCACTTGCTCGCGAACCTTCCCCAACCAGTTTTCCAGAACTCTTGCGGCCGCATTGTGACAGATTTGGGCTAATTTGCTACGGATCCGACCGCATTTGCAGCGAGGGATTTCCGCCGCCGCCCCCGTCAATCCAACGACCGGCGCACCTCTACCACTCGATTTCCCACGGCTTCTCATCCCGCCCGGCTTCCCGATCTGTAAGTTCGTCGGAACCAATCTCACCCCACAGCCGCCCTCTACATCGTGGTCCAATCCGGTCTAGGACAACATGGTCACGAACGAGGACTCCACAGGCTCCTACCCTCTATACGAGGAGGGTAGCTCCTCCGACTCGGTATGTCCTTGGTTGAGCCCATATTTTGTGTTTTCCCCCAATCTTGTGCAATGTGGTGGTTTTGAGTTGGAATTTTTTGAAGGGCTTATTGTTTCTGTGCCCTACCTCGCTCAGTTTTACTTGTCTATGCCCTACTTGCGTAGTTTTTATCGTCTGTGCCCTACCTGACTCTTTCGAGGCTCGAAGATGGCAAAGACGGACGTTTCCGTCTGGTCAACCTTCTTTGACCGTCACTTGGCCTGACTAGTGGGGTCGGCCTGGGGCACCTCGTGAGTTGACAAGTGGGACCGCTCAAAGTGGGACAGGTAGGTGGGGACGGCTTGCTAGGAAGCGAGTCCGACGCCCAGGTTGGGACATCTCGGCCCCAAGATTAACCATTTAATTTTGAACTTAATTACAAATATTTCGATGAATAATTTTTTTTCTGAATCAACTTTTATTTATTCATTGTTTAGTGAGAATTCATTGATTAGTACGTCGTTAACACTGTAATTAAATCATTAGGAAACTGAACTTTAGAATTAGGATTCATATTTAGAATTTGCACGGGGAACTGAAACTGAAACTAAAATTAAGATTCATAATTCACATTCAGTTAAGAAACTGATTACAAAAGATTACTGCAGTGCAACTGCTACGCCGGCGGCGGGCTAATACTACTAATCAGTAGCAGTGCAACTACTGCACTGCTACTACGCCGGCGGCGGGCTAATACTACTGCTACTAATCAGTAGCAGTGCAACTACTACACTGCTACTACGCCGGTGGCAGGCTCCAACTTCCTCCGCCTTGGCTCCTACATCCGCCGCCTCTTCGCTGGCGGTGCGTTGTCGTCGTCGGAGTCATCGTCGTCTCCGTCGTCGGAGTCCTCCTCGGAGTCGGAGTCGTCGTTCGGCGGCTCCTCCTCCTCGTCCTCCTCCTCTTCCTCCTCCTCATCGTCGTCGTCGGAGTCGGGGTCGGAGTCGGAGCCATGGCCGTGGCCCTCGCCTTGGCCGTCGTCGTGGTCGTTGTCGAGGTTTTCTTGCCAGTGCCCGTGGCCCTCGTCCCACCACGGGATGGGGTTGCCCTCGCCGTCCGTGTCGCTCGGAATGGCGTCGTTCTGCCACCATTCGTCCGCCATGGCAGAGAGATTGGGGTTTTTGGGAGAGAAGAACTGCTTTGGAACCGCATACGCATTGTGGTTTTTATCTTTGAGGAGGGATAGAGATGAATTAACTGCGACGGCGCGTCCATCGATAACCGCATGCGGAAATGAACAGACGGTCGTTTCGTATTTTGCCAAAACCAATGTAAAAAGACTGCACGTTACGGCTATATTCGCACTCGATGGCGTTCAGATGAAATGACAGGACAGTAATTGTTCACCACGTCATCCAAACGCGTGTTGTACATATGTCGAACAGTTGCCGTGGATGGACGTGTTGGTCAAATTGACCGCAATTGGAACGTTTTGATCCATCTAGACATGTCTAGACATGTTGCAACCATTTTTTTTGCATGAACTGACGCGATCACCCTTTATGTTTACGTGCCAACCTGCATGCGTGCACTCGTGTCATGCCACCGAGCGCGAACTGGACGCGAACTGGACGCTCTGGGACACGAAAAACAAACGAAAACTGTTTAAAATATGAAAATGAAAAAGTAAGTTCAGATCCTTCTTATTCACCCCAAAATGAAGCTTTGGTGAGTTTTGGCAAATCCAAAACCCCTTCTCCCCCTTCTCTTCACCCTTGACTTCGTACGACATAGTTTGAGATATCACATTAGATACGTGAATTTTACGTTTGAATGTATATAGACTTTGTTTATTAACTTGAATCGTTAGTATATGACATAAGAAGACTATGTGCGCAGGTTTTTCGTTTTTTTTGATTTTTTTGAATTTTTGAATCTCATTTGAAATATTGGTCAAACCTAATTTTGACCAACATTTAAACAAGCTTAAAACATAAAAAAGAAAATCTAAGCCTGGATCCTTCTTAGTCACTCCAAAATGAAACTTTGGTGAGTTTTTTGAAACTTTCATGTTGCAAATCCAAAACCCCTTCTCTTCACTCTTGACTTCACGCGACATAGTTTGAGATATATAACATTAGATACATGAATTTTTGGTTCGAATGTATACAGACCTTGTTTATCAATTTAAATCGTTAGTATATGACATAAGAAGACTATGTGCGTAGGTTTTTCCTTTTTTTTATTTTTTTGAAAGCTCATTTCAAATATTGGTCAAACCTAACTTTGACCAACATTTAAACAAGTTTAAAACATGAAAATGAAAAACTAAGCCTGGATCCTTCTTAGTCACTCCAAAATGATGTTTTGGTGAGTTTTTTGAAACTTTCATGTTGCAAATCCAAAACCCTTTCTCTTCACTCTTGACTTCATGCGACATAGTTTGAGATATATCACATTAGATACATGAATTTTTGATTCGAATGTATATAGACCTTGTTTATCAACTTGAATCGTTAGTATATGACATAGGAAGACTATGTGCGCAGATTTTTCCTTTTTTTGTTTTTTTTTTGAATTTTTGAAGCTCATTTCAAATATTGGTCAAACCTAACTTTGACCAACATTTAAACACTGGATCCTTCTTGGTCACTCCAAAATGAAACTTGAAAATTTGTCAAACTTTTCAAAACCCCGTTGACTGCCTCCAAACCCCGTCCCAAACCTCGCCGAACTACAGTCGTCCGATCGTTCTTCTAGAAGGAATCTGCGGGCAGACTCTGGGCGATCCGCGAGAAGCTCATTCTGCGATCTGATTGGACAATGCACAAGGCCAAATGGGGATTTTCACACATAATTGGAAACTTCAAAATGTCAATGCACAAGGCCAAATTTCATAGCTAAGGGGTGAATATTCGACTTTTTTCTTTGCAATTGCGTAGATTCATGGTAGACTAAGTTGTGAATTTTGGGACAGAAAAAAAATGAATTTTGCAAGAGTTTGACATAATTCATAATTAAAACAACTAATAGCGAGACAACATAATATTCATTGGTGCATAGTACAAAATTATAAAATAGATCAACAACTAAAATTCCTTGGTACCCTTGGCCTTGCCCTTAAAACAACTAATAACTAAAATGGACTACCACTCGTCCTCGTCATCGGAAACCTCCACCGACTTGGCCTTGCCCCTACCCTTGCCGTCGACCTCCATTGGGGCGTTGCCCTTGCTCTCCGAGCTATTCAGAGCCTTCTGCAGGTCGTCCGCATACTTCGCGGCTCTCGCCTTCTCATCCGCGACTTCTGATTCGGCAACAGAAGCGACCATAACATCCATGAGCTGTTGCTGCTCGGTGGAATGCCTGGCCTGCTCTGTGGCTTGATAGTCGGCCCTGGCCCAGGCCATACCCGGGTCCATGACCTCCTCCTCCTCCTCCCCCCCTCCTCCTCGGACAGATCGATGAAGGGAATGGGATCGGGAGCAATGGCCCTGCCCCTGCCCCTGCGCCTGCTCGAGCTCGGAGGAGACTCCCAGGATGCACGGATCCTGCTCGATCTTGGAGGAGTGCGCTCACGCCCATGGCCCCTGCCGCTGCCCTCGCTCAACTCAAGAAACCAAGGATAGCGGACGTGGTGGCGGCGGTTCGAGCTGGGAGTGGAGCGGCCACCACCACGCGCCATGGAAAGATGAGGGACTGGGCGAGGGTGTCAAGGAGAGGAAGAGGGGATCACTGGGCGCAATGGGCAAGGAAATGGCTCCTTTTCTAGCCATATGCGGTCTGGACGGCGTCGCATCTGGACTGGCAGTAATGGCGACCGGACATTGATTCGGCTCGCCAGACTGCTCAGCTTGCGGCGGGACATACTAGGCAAGAGAGACGCGAAGGCGGCGG
The DNA here is from genome assembly GCA_947311845.1 of Poa pratensis. NCBI lineage: Eukaryota > Viridiplantae > Streptophyta > Magnoliopsida > Poales > Poaceae > Poa > Poa pratensis. The sequence continues at coordinate 25,889,895 of CAMZMU010000094.1, read as the reverse complement.
AGCAGATGCGCGGCCGGGCCGGCAGCGTAGGCGGCGAGGCAGCTTTTTGCCGGCCAGGGGGGCACGCCATTGAAGGCGCGAGGCCGGCGAGCAGGCATGGATGCGCTCGTACGGCTGCATGCAAGCACACTCCTCCTGAGCTGGCCCCACTTGTAAGCTTGAAGTGGGGACGGCGAGCAGCATGGGTGCGCACGGGTGCATGCACTTCGCTGGACCCACATGTAACAGCTTCGTTAATGGTCAAAGGGCTTGACCGGATGGAAACGTCTGTCTTCGCAATCTTCGAGCCTCGAAAGAGTCAGGTAGGGCACAGACGAGGAAAACTATGCAGGTCGGGCACAGACGAGTAAAACTGAGCAAGGTAGGGCACATAAACAATAAGCCCTTTTTTGAATTGTAGGATTCAAAAACATGTAGCTGCAATGTCCGTGGAGTGATATCCGAGTTGAACGCCTCCCTACGAGGCAAGATGCTTATATTGGAGGATTTGAACTTTACAATTGAGGAAAAGACAAAGATTGAAGAAAAGCTTAAAGAAGTTCACGGTGCTAACCGGAAGTTGGAGGAGAAAATAAAGAGGATGGAAGAGGAGAAGAAGAAGATGGAAGAAGAAAATAAAAAGATAGAACAAGAGAAGAAAAAGATAGAAGAAGAAAAGATGAATATGGAGTTGCATCTCGCGGATATCGTCGATGATTACAAAAACAACATGGATGCAAGTCGTACAAAGATGAAGAAGTTCAAAAAACATGCCATCGAGAAGGAGATGCATCTCCATTATGCATTGGGAGCTATAGCTATTTTAGTTATAGTTATATTTGCTATGTATGGTATATCTTTGTGCACTAGATAGATTTACGTATGCAAGAAACGTAGCTGCATGTAATGCATGGATTTGGGGACAGAAATATAAGGTTCATGATTGTAGAGCACAATTATAGGGGCTGTCCGGTCACTGTCCGCGGACACGTCCGGACGATTTTGGGGGCTCCGACTGGAGATGCTCTAATCCCTCGTTTACTAATTCACCTTCAATATTGACTAATATATACTAGAATTAATATATACTAGAATTGAGTGAACATACATATTAAAATGTGTATAGATACATACGAATCAAGAAATAACTAACGATCTTATATTAGTGAACTGAAGGAGTACTTTAAATCTAAGATTTATCTATACATCAGGTACTGTGGGAATGAAGGTGCACCCCCAAATATCGAAACATGACACCGGGTGGTAGGCTGGACCACCATAAACCTTCCCAATGAATTATGCCTCCCTTTGCATGAAAATATTTTCTTCAGCAATACTACCTCCGTTTCTATGAATAAGTTGCACGTGCATTCCAAGACAAACTTTGACCCAAAAAATTGATAAAAAATATCTTGATTATATTCTACATATTCATATATATTGAGAAACACTTTCTAACGATGCTAATTTAGTACCAATAATCTTTATATATTTGGAGTAATTCTTGGTCAAGAAAAAACACGTAAAACGAGGGCGCCTTATTTTTTTTGGAATGGAGAGAGTATTAACCATACCATCTCTCACCTAGTCACATGTATAGAAGTTTAATGTTTTTCAGTTGCGTATTTTTATCTCGCCAGCAGCAGTAGAGCGGACATATTAACGATTATAAGCAGCACCGTGGAGAGAGTGGACTAATAGAACCCGGGCTACATGGAGCCCTTTAAAAAAAATCGAAAATGACATTTTTGGTTTTCTAAAAATCGCGAAAAAAATCACATATATACATAGTGTCTAGATCTACAAGCTTGCATGTTTTACCTTAAAATTCGTTATAGTTTGGACTGCACAAAAAATAAAAATTGGGGAAACTTTCAAATTTTGGAAACTGTGTATTGTTCACCGCCCAGATCCACCTATTTGTCTTTTTTGTGCAGCCCAAAATACAACGATTTGGAGTTAAAAAATTGCACGATTTTAGATCTCGACAATATGTACATCCTAGAATTTGTTCGTGATTTTTGAAAACTTAAAAATGTCGATTTCGATTTTTTGAAAAAAGAGCTCCGCCAGGTTTCATTTTAGGTTTTCGGTACCGTGGAATACTTCCAAAGTAAGTTGCAATCTTGTGCTTCGACTTCAAGTCATCAGCACAGCTCATTTCACCTGCCCTAGCTACGACCTTCCCCTACATTTTCTTTTCCGTGGTGTGAACATTTGAAATCCTTTTGTCTCTAGTCTTTTAAAATGAAAACTCACAGAAACAAAATTTATGTTCGGTTTCCACGGACACCGCAAGTAGAGATGAAGCGATAACATCCTGCCCAGAGGCCGACGTGGACACATCTGCACCCATGGCTTGCAGATTGGCTCCGGTTGGAGTTCAGTTAACCTGTCATTTCTCCCAGAGCTCCATGTTTCGAACAAAAAAATGTCTACTGTAAACAAAGAAAGATATTTCTAGGTAGTACTAGCACGTAAAAGTGCAGTAATATCGCGTGAACCAGTTCACTTCCTCTGTATGTACATATAGAAATTCATCTATCTTGAACAAGATGAAGTATGTTCTATAGAATTTTTTGATTTACAATACAGAGAGAAGCAGACGAGCTTGTTAAAGCAAGATTGCTCCTGAAGTCCTCTTTTCCCTCGCTTGAAGAAACTATTTTATTTTGTATGAACACGAGGCGGGTATGATGAGTCATCTCACAAGCCATAGATGTCGTCGTCGTGGTGCTGAGTGTAAGGCCAGATTAGAGATCACATCACCTTCACCACGGAAGGAGGAGTGCCACTCCATTGTCGAGCTCTGAGGGCCTCATGGCAGGTCGTCTTATCTGCCACGTGGGACGCCTGTGGGCCCCTCAAAGGGCCGGCCCGTTGGCCACCAATGGCTCCTATATAGTCTTCATCCATCCTATCCTCCTCTCCTTCGTACGTTTTCATTCCCCAGCTCCTCTGCTCTCGACGAGAACAGGTATCGCACATCTCCACAGTTTTCATCTGATGTAAGCATGTCTACTTATATTTGCTGATCATGGCTATCAAAGCTCTAGTGATTTGTCGGTGCATATGCAAGATGGATGTTGTTAGAGAGTGCGTATGTGGAATTTGCTAGGATTTTTTTAGTAAGGTTCTGTTCTCCAGTTTCTGTCATTAACGAAGAGAGGAGTTGCGTATGACTTGATTGTCTTCTTTCTGAAGAGATAAGTACGCGGTTAGTGTCTAGTGTGTTCCATGTCACGGGCTTGCGTGCAGCTTAATTCATCTTTTGTTTCGTCTAGGATTGATCAGAATAGTTAGCGTATCCTTGAGTAGTTGGTTCATTAGCACTTCTGCGTCAGTACCCAAGTAGCTCCCGTCTTCTCACTTTGAGAGACAGAGAACAAGAGTACTATTATGGTTATATAGATTCTATCTCAAATATGTATGTATGTACACGCTAAATCATGTCTACATGCATGCAAATTTGAGATATGTTGAGACATCCCTTTATGAACGGAGGGAGTAGTAATTTGTATTTTGCAGGATACAAATATCGTATTTGGGACAGAGAAAAATAACACTTTCAGTAGATAAGATATTCTTATATAGTGGGCGGAATTATTTTTTATATAAGAAATAAACAATATGTTTTAAGAGAAAATAAGCAAACTTATTAGCAACCTGTTTTTTGTCAGAAAAAAACAACCTGCTATATAGTCTACTTCTATTGAATGGGCCCTTAATTCACATAAACCTAGGCTTATTGTCATAGATAACCGAAAAAAGCAAGCTGTTAGAAAGTCTATTATCTTATAATGGGCCCTTAACTGACATAAACCTGGGTTTATTGTCATAGATAACTGATTTTTGTTTTTTTTATAGAAAACCCATAATTTTGTTTTCAGTTTATAACCAGAGAGGCTTTGTGTTTCTGTCCTTATCGCAGCAAGATGGCCGACTACGTGTATGGGCCAGGGCGGACCCACCTGTTCGTCCCGGGGCCGGTGAACATCCCGGACCCGGTGATCCGCGCCATGAGCCGGAACAATGAGGACTACCGCTCGCCGGCCATCCCGGCCCTGACCAAGACCCTCCTGGAGGACGTGAAGAAGATCTTCAAGACCACCACCGGCACCCCCTTCATGTTCCCCACCACCGGCACCGGCGCCTGGGAGAGCGCGCTGACCAACACGCTCTCCCCCGGCGACCGGATCGTGTCCTTCTCGCTGGGCCAGTTCAGCCTGCTGTGGATCGACCAGCAGCAGCGCCTCGGCTTCAACGTGGACGTGGTGGAGTCCGACTGGGGCCACGGCGCCGACCTCGCCGCGCTCGAGTCCAAGCTCCGCAGCGACTCCGGGCACACCATCAAGGCAGTGTGCATCGTCCACAACGAGACGGCCACCGGCGTCACCAACGACCTCCACGCCGTCCGCAAGCTCCTGGACGCGTACCGGCACCCGGCGCTGCTGCTGGTGGACGGGGTGTCGTCCATCTGCGCGCTGGACTTCCGCATGGACGAGTGGGGCGTGGACGTGGCGCTCACGGGGTCGCAGAAGGCGCTGTCGCTGCCCACGGGGCTGGGCATCGTCTGCGCCAGCCCCAAGGCGCTGGAGGCGGCCAAGACGGCCAAGTCGGTGCGCGTCTTCTTCGACTGGAAGGACTACCTCAAGTTCTACAAGATGGGCACATACTGGCCATACACGCCCTCCATCCAGCTCCTCTACGGCCTCCGCGCCGGCCTCGACCTCATCTTCGAGGAGGGGCTGGACAACGTCATCAAGAGGCACACACGCCTAGGCACAGCAACAAGGTTCTTGTCTCTAAGGCTCTAAGCAGTTCTGCTGCCCGTGATAGCTTGATGAATGAATGATCAAATCTTGAACATGCATACAGGTTGGCTGTGGAGGCGTGGGGGCTCAAGAACTGCACCCAGAAGGAGGAGAACTTCAGCGACACGGTCACCGCCGTCGTCGTGCCGCCGTACATCGACAGCGCCGAGATCGTCAAGCACGCATGGAAGCGGTACAACCTCAGCCTCGGGCTCGGGCTCAACAAGGTCGCCGGAAGGGTCTTCAGGATCGGACACCTCGGCAACCTCAACGAGGTACGCTACGCACAAATACTATCAACTACTGTTACTACATTGCAACTGCAATCTGCAACAACGACCAACTATAATGCGTGTTTTGTTATGTTTGCTGCAGCTGCAACTGCTGGGCTGCCTGAGCGGAGTGGAGATGGTGCTCAAGGACATCGGGTACCCGGTGAAGCTCGGCAGCGGAGTGGCGGCCGCGGCTGCGTACCTCTCGAATTCCACGCCCCTCATCCCCTCCAGGATCTGAGCAAATCTCACTCATTCACAACAGAGGCAATTAGGCAAAGGAGATCGCGAAAAGAAGACGAGCGCATGGTGCCCTGCTTCGGTCTTCTGCTTGGCACACGGAAGAGCAGAGCAGCCGTAGTACGCTACTGGTCTGGTTATACTCTCTGTATGTAAAGTTAATTTCCACACACAGCTATGCTAAAGGAGTATAATTACATGAACTCAAGCTTTAATTACAGAAAATTGAACTCGGAGTATATAACAAATTGTGCATCTCTTGGCTACTCTTGGTATTGCTGATCGATCAGCTCTGTTTCACCCTTCCTGTTGGTAAACACGAGCTGTTTCCGGTTTTATAACCACTGAACTGCATAACGTTTATCCCATGTCCAAACAATTCAGGCAGCAGCTCAGTACAAAGATCAAAGTCAGATAAGAACCGTAAGGGAACCTACAAAAAAATCGACAAAGGATTCTTTATTGAACGCAGAAAAAAATCATTTATGGTATTTATTACTCGCTCGGTCGCTCCGACTGGAAATGATTGACACATATGTAGATACATCCGTATTTAGACAAATCCGTGTCAACCATTTTTGATCGGAGAGAGTAGTTTGTAGACTCTTTGTCTTGTGAAGCCCTCGGCGCTAGTAACATAATATGTTATTATATTTGTCTCTCTACCCATTAATTAGGAGTCACATCATTTTTTTACTTGCATCTATATATGTAAGTTACTCACACTATGGGTAGTCTAAGGGTGCATGCCGTCCTTCAAATATCAATAGTTCAAAAAAAAAGATCAGGAGTCTGGTCTCAGATTGCTAAATCTTTCTCTAGCAATCTTCTTCAGCAACACCTTCTTTCGATCTTCTGCGATAATAATTATCGACCTGGTCTAGCAATCTTGGTGCGAATGTCTGCGAAAGATAAATTGGTTCCCATGCCGATATGCTTGGCCTCCGATTTTTATTTTTTAGGTTTCCCATATAGGTACTTGACAGGACGGCCATTTCAGATCGCTCTATTGCCCTCCGACCGCCGATCTCCTCGGCCCCTCGCTCCCCGATCGTCGCCATTGGGTTCCTACTCCTGTCGCCCGAAGGTTCCGCCTGGCTGTGGCCTTCCGCGCCTCCCGCGTCTGCGCTAGGCATCTAGTCGCACCGTCCGCGCCTCCCGCCGCTGGCTAGGGCATCGTGCTCACGGAAGATTGTGAGAGGTCAAATTTGGCCTCTAGTTTCCGATTGTGTGGAAAATTGCTGTATTTCTTAGTGTTTTTTGATTTATCATTTTGTAGTTTGCATATTAATGATGAGAAAGTAGAGGATCCGATTGATAACATGTCTTTGGAAGAAGTCATGGAGATTCATGCAAAAAATCATAGAGGATTTCTTGAAGCAAAATTGTATCTATTAATTTGGAGCAAGAATTGGATGCTAGGGGATTGACGCTCTTAAGGATGAGGTTAGATCTCACTAAATTGCATATCATGTTCTACAATGTTAGTGGATTTGATGAGTAGACTCGTCAGTGCTGGAAAATTACAATATTTCTGAGGATGTATAGTGACCGCTCGTGTGTTGATTGTTGGTGGAAATTTGAGTAACCGCGGTGCGGTCATTTGAGTAGTTGTACTAAATTATCAACAAATTTATGAACTATTGTGTAGCGAAGCTAGATTGTTGTCAAGTTTTATATGAACTATTGTGGTACTGAAGCTAGAATGTTGTCAAGTTTGATATGAACTATTGTCACTGAACTATGTCGGAAACGATTTGTTTTAACATATATCGCGGCTTCCATCGGAGCAGATCTGATAAAATGAAATATTCGTTTTACTATACGAGTTTTTGTTCTGCCAACGCTTGGTTCTACCCCTCAAACTGGTTTTGAGGGTACATTATAACAGTTTTTAGATTTGCCCTGTTAAGGATCTCCTAGAGTATACCTCCCAGTTGGCATGACAGCTCAAGAACCGCATGCTACTCCCATTTCATGATTAAGCACCACTTAAGTACCGCGGGAAGAGCCACCTTATATGAGCTGCCTTAGCCCAGTCGAAATGGCTGCCTCACCGACACTTCGCGCGCGTAGACACGAGACATCTTCACCTCATCATTGGACACCAGCTCACGGACGTAATCACACCACCACAACAGTATACAAAAGTTTCCGGCGAGGTCGTGCTTCTCCTACAAACTATTGCAAGTTGTAGCGGCTCATGGATGTCGGATTCAGAGTTTCAGACCAACATGCACTGTCATGTGAACTTTACAAAAAATTATGAAAATAAATAGAGCACATGCGAACCTTCCATTTGTTTTTGTGCTTGTGCGGTTTAGAGTGCGTATACCACTGCCCAAGCTATATGTTAACAGTTTTAGCCCATGACTATGCATGTGCAGCTTTCTGAAACCTGAAGCTTCTGCCTAAGAGCTTTGACACATCTGACTAAAATTCTCCAGACCAAACACTGGAAAACATAAGGCACACAGCGCAATAAAACAATGAGTTTTTTTCGAGGAAAAATAAAACAATGAGTTAATTAGTGTCAACTGTTTTTTGGGCAGGGTGAAACTGCCAAAGCTGGGAAATCCTCGAAAAGTCATTTTAGCTCCCGCATTCAAGTGATTCCTTCATTTTAAGAAAATCAAAAACTATAGTTACAAGTTTCTGATTTTTTTTATGTAGTCAATGATGCATTCTACAAGTGTGCAAAACCACAGTGAAAAATTTCTTATATTATAGGCTACACAAAAATGACAAAACTTTATATATTTTGGAGATTTAAAAGTGTGTATACTCAGATCCACATTTTTGTATAGCTAAGAATATAAAATATTCATTGAAATTTTGCACATTTCTGGGATACATCATTTACAATATGCATGTTTTTTCATGATTTTGTTTTTAAAAATAAAAGGGCCACTAGAGTTCGGGAGCCAGAAATCCCACTCGGAAAATCCTGTTCTACTCTGAGTACATGTGGGCTGCTGAACATGCTCAACCTTTTTTTTTGCGAATTTGGGATCACTGAGTTTTCTTTTGTTAGAATTGAAATCACTAAAGTTTAACTCGTTTGCTTCACACCATAATCATGTACTATTTTAGTTGGGAGTTCTCAACAAATGAACCCACCAAGATGACGTTTTGGCTCCTCGGACCATATGATACCGGATTAACGGTGAATTTGTAAAAGCATTATTAAAATTAAAAACAGAATCTTATTTTTGGGTATTGTTCACGTTTTTGTCTCTTACATGTTTTCAAATTTTCCTTAAGAAAGCACGTAAGTTGTGTAAAAAAAAAAATTGATGTAAAGTGATTTTGAAGCACTCAATTTGCTTTTCTTACACAGGTCGCAAATAATGCGTTTTTCATGAAAATTATCTCTACACACTGGGTATGGTGCTTAAAGAAGTTCAGCATTTCTGACATTTGAAATACCCGTTTTTATCTGCCCCTGGCCTCCATTTTGAATTACCTTAACCTAAAAGCTTACAGCGTGAAATACCTGTTTTTTATGTTTGTTAACTCAAGTCATATCAAGCGGATACAAAAGAGCTTACACTCGACCTCTTCGTACTAGAACTGAAAAGTGGTCGCAGTAACTTTAATGCCAAAAAAGATCATCATAAGATGATGAAGGTCCGATGCGTACATTATGCCTTCATCTATACTGAATAAACACCTCCTAGTTGTAACTCCTGGCGCGTTAATTTAAAGTCGGGCCCATTTCAAGCCTTCCATGTAAATAAACACCTCCTTAGCACCCCGCTCCACTTGGTTACATGTTGCCATAAATATCTCCTTGCATCCTAGCCACTGAATATTGCTCCATGTAGGGAGCCAATGCGTGCATGAATATCCTTCAATGGAGATAAATCTTTATTTTTTCAAACACAACATCATTTCAGCACAGCTGCAACAAAAATATGTTTTTATTTTATAGGCATACTCCGCAACCACTTACACAACATATTAATAATCCTATGGGTCTGCTAGAATATTTGTGTGACCGGAATAAACAATCAAATTGCACGAAACAAACGATGTGAAGAGTGCATTTGGAATGCTCCAAACTTGTGGGGGTATTGTTTGTGGACCTTCAATGATGTGGATTCCAGAGACATTGTGCTAGTTGATGACTTGTTATATAATTTTGCACAGTTTGATTTTGGAAAGTATGGAGAATATGTACGCCCTCTGCCTCTCAGAACAAGATGCATAGCATGTTGTGAACTATCTTGAGACACATGCACCAGCAATTTCGAAATCAACAAGCGCACGTGATACTACTCATTGATCTAGTGCAACATATGTGGAACCACGTTGTAAATCATTGTATTCTACGTTTGCATTATCCACTTTGAATAAATTTTGTGTGAACTATGTATTTTCTAATTTTAACTATGTGACTATGGATTTTTTTAGGTTTGAACTATGATCGACATGCATGGATTTTGCATATATATGAGATTGAAAGTGGGAGGGTGGGGTTTCAAGAGGGGACATAGAGGTGGTGCTCTTACTCCCTCTGGTCAGGGTTTATAGGGCCCGCTGGCTTCCGTAGATCGTCAATTTGATCAATATAACATAAGTTGTATAACACAAAACATATATTGTTAGAAAGTATTACATTTAAATTTTTAAATGGTATTTTTTCATATGTAACTCATATTTTGTTGGTCAAATTGATGATACGGAAACACGTGCATGATCTATAAACCCGACCAGGTAGTATTAAAAAACGCATCCATTTAAACGGCCGAAATTAGCCCAGTTTTGTTGAAAATGCTCCGATGGAGTCATGGGCAACCAAAGACACCCCTAGTGCGAAAAGTTTAAATGGAGCTCGAGTTACATGTAGCTTGTTTTTTCAAAAATTCGGAATATGCACATTTTTGTTTCAGAAAATCGTGAAAAAAATCCTATATGTAGATAGTGTCGAGATATAGAAGCGTGCAAAGTTTCAAATCAAAATGCATATTATTTTGGGATACACAGAAAAAGACAAATCGGGCAAAATTTTAAGTTTTTAAAACTCTGTTCACACCCAGATCCAACCATTTGTCATATTTGTCCAGCTCACCACATAACGTATTTCGTGTTAAAAAATTTCACACTTATAAATTATATCACTATTTATATCTGAGATTTTTTTCAGAATTTTTGGAAACTTAAAAATACAAAAAAAAACTAAAAAAAAACTACATGTAACTCAGGAGCCAAAACGCCTCACTCACCCGGTCACCCCTAGTGTCCTCTCTCTCATCAACAGCTGCCACCAACTTTTATATAAACGCACACTCGCTCTTAACTCTCTCCTCCACCATCCCTTCCTACCTCATCCTGTTCCTGCCTTCACCTGCTCCTCAGCTCTCTGCACTGCACTGCTCAGGTCAGTCTCCTCAACTTGTCTTTCTTCACTTCTCAATACAACGCCGTGGCCCAAATGCTCAAGTTTTCTTACCCTACTTGGGTCTCCATTTGTTTGCAATCTGGGGTTTATCGCGTTAGCCTAGAGGCGCTCGATTTTCAAAAGATTAGTTTAAAGGCCTTAGCGTGCTGCATTTGGATCTGTTCTCTCAGTTCCTGGCCCAAGGAAGAACAGATCTTTGTGTTTGTTTACTTCAAGCCGAAGCAAATGCTGGGACATTTTGCGCTGAGCACTTGAATTAAGGAATGCTTAATTTGGTCGTTCTTGGCATTGTTTTTAGCTTTGGATTCCTCCATGATGCTGAGATCTGCAGGACGTAGGAGTACTACTGTTCAGTTCATGTATAGTGTTTAGCCATCTTTAATTATTCTGTGGGTAGCACATTGTTCTATAATGCCGGTCAATTCTGCTAGATCCGGGCTGACGAATGTTTTCTCCCGCGATTTATCTATGTTTTTCTCTCCTGGTGACAGCGAGAGGCAAGGTAATTAGTTTCTGAAAACGTGTTCACTCCTACTGATATGAATTCTGTACCAGAAAGATCCAATTATATAGTTTTGCTTTCAGATCGAGAAGCCGCATGCTTCTTGAAACCTTACTAGTTCCTAGTGCTGCGAAGCACCCTGATTTTCAGAAATTGTAGAAATCCGAAGAACAACGAGTTACTGTTCTTGCATATTAGGCCAGGAACTACAAATTTGGGATCTCCTGTTGTAGGTCTGTAACTTCAGTAATTACCGTTTAGTTTTGTCAGTGTAGAATTTGCAGACTAGGCAATGCTCGTGTAATTCAGATTCTTATGACATACGCGAAGAGAAAATCAGTGCTTAATTAATGGCCTCCTTCTTCTTGCTTGACCTCAGGGATTTTGTGGCAGCTTGATGATGGAGTTCAGAGCAAGCTTTATTACCGCGGCCATGCTCGCCATTGCCGTGCTATCCTCCCCAGCATTCGCGGCGCAGACGACCAAGAGCCCCCCTGCTCCGCCGGCGGACATCCTCCCGCCGTCCCCAGCGCCGGCTCCGGCGCCAGGCCACGTGGACCTGGCGGACCTCCTGAGTGTGGCCGGCCCGTTCAGTACCTTCCTGGACTACCTCAAGAAGACGGACGTCCTGGAGACCTTCCAGAGCAAGGCGAACGACACCAAGGAGGGGATCACCATGTTCGTGCCCAAGGACTCGGCGTTCGCGGCGCTGCGCACCACGACGTTCGCCAACCTCACCGGCGACCAGCTCAAGTCGCTGCTCCTGTACCACGCGCTGCCCAAGTACTACTCCCTGGCGGAGTTCAACAAGCTGAGCAGCCTCAACCCGGTGGCCACCTTCGCCGGGTCGCAGTACACGCTCAACCTCACGGACAACATGGGCAGCATCAGGGTGAAGTCCATGTGGTCCAACCCCAAGATCAGCAGCAGCGTCTACTCCACGCGCCCCGTCGCCGTCTACGAGGTCGACAAGGTGCTCCTGCCGATGCAGATCTTCAAGAGCGACCCGCCGCTGGCCCCGGCTCCAGCGCCGGCGCCTGTGGACGCCAAGGCCGCGGACGATGCGGCTAGCCCGTCGTCGGGGAAGACCAAGAGCGCGAATGCGAAGGCGGGGTCAAAGAGCGCGTCGCACCGCGCCGGCGTCAGTGTGGCCAGTTACGTGGCGGTTGCCATCTCCGGTGGCCTGATGATGCTCCTGTGGTGAGAGTGAGTGAGAGAGGCCAGTGGCATGTTCAGAGACGCGGGGTTGACCCGTGCTGCTAATTTTTACATGAGATTGTTGCTCGGTTCATTCTTTGGACATAATAGATGTTGTGCTAGGATTTGCACCATATATGCTTCGATGTTGGCTCTTGTTCATACTACTACAACTCGATTTTTTTTTTTGAACAACACTACAACTCGATTTAAATTCCATATAGGGGGTTGCAAACGAGTCAGAGTCCCGAGTCGACTCAGCTCGTACTAAAATTCAAGCTGAGCTCAAGCCCAACTGCCCCGACGATAGCCGTGCTCCGGTGACTCGGCATTGCAGCACCGCCACCCGCCTTCGCAGCATTGCCGGCCACCGGATTCAGATTGCCTGTCCTCCGGTGACAAGAACCAGGGGGTCCTCCACCGCGCGATGATGGGTAGGTTCTGTCGCACTCTTTCGTTGTTGGAGCTGAAGGAGGCAGGAGATTCACGTGGTCAAACGAACGCCAGCAACCTACTATGGAGAAGTTGTGGAGAAGTTGGACAGGGTCTTTACGACCGTAGACTGGGAGGAGTGCTTCCCGGATGCTTTCCTCTCGGCGAACTCTTCGGGTCTGTTAGACCACTGCCCTTTGGTCTTGAGCCAGGCCCGTGCCTACCCCGGACTTCCAGGTGGGGGCGTAGATTCCAGTTCCAGTCCTTCTGGACAAAGGCGGAAGGCTTCATGGAGGTTGTCCAGGAGGCGTGGTCGTCGGTGGAACCAGAGGTCAACCCTTTCAAGCGGTTGGACTTCAAGCTTCGGGCCACGGCCAAGAGCCTGTCGAGGTGGAGTAGCAAGTTTATTGGCAACATCAAGCTGCAGATCTTGATGGCCAATGAGCTTATTCTTCGGCTTGATGTGGCCATGGAGTCTCGACCCCTCTCGCCGGCGGAGAGGGGTCTTAGGAAGGCACTCAAGGGGAAGCTTCTTGGGCTGGCATCCCTCGAGCGCTCGATGGCCAGGCAGCGAGCTAGGGTGTTGTGGTTGCGGGAGGGCGATGCTTGCACGAGGTTTTTCCACATGCACGCGAGCCAGAGACGGCGACCGAACTTCATTGGCCACCTCTTGGTCGACGGGGTTAGGAAAACCGAACATGAAGAGAAGGCTGAGGCGGTGGATACGTTCTTTGATGATCTCCTTGGCACATCGGCCTTTCTCCTTCGATTTGGACTTCCTGCAACTGCCCACAGTGGACCTCTCCCACCCGGAGATGGCCTTCTCGGAGGAGGAGGTGTGGAATGCCATCAGAGGCATGTCGTTGGACAAGTGCCCAGGGCCTGATGGTTTTTCCAACAGATTCTATGTGGCTTGTTGGGGAATCATCAAAGGGGATGTCATGGAGGCTTTCAATTCGCTCTCCCGCCGTGACGCCCGTGGATTTAGCTCCATGAACCAGGCTCTCATCACCCTGCTGCCTAAAAAGGTAGGGGCCGAGGAGGTGCGGAACTTCCGCCCTATAAGCTTGATTCACGGGTTCGCCAAATTGGTGGCGAAGGTGGTTGCTTGCAGGGTGGCTCCCTCCCTTCCACAGCTTGTGGGGGCGCATCAAAGTGCATATGTGAGGGGACGATGTCTGCATGATAACTTCATGTTGGTCCAAAGTACCGCGCGCAAGCTACACAGCTCTAACACCCCTGCTGTTCTTCTTAAGCTAGACATCACAAAGGCCTTCGATACGGTCAGTTGGGCCTTCCTAGTCGAGGTGTTGAGGAAGATGGGGTTCGGGGATCTCCTGCTCGCGACCATTTGTGCCTTACTGTCGTTGGCTTCCACGAGGGTGCTACTTAATGGGCATCCTGGTGGTAAGATCTTCAACAGGCGTGGATTGAGGCAGGGTGACCCGCTGTCGCCTCAATTATTTATTCTGGTCATGGAGATCTTGCACCTGTTGATCGAGAGGGCTACGGCCTGTGGACTGTTGACACCTCTGGCAGAGACAGGGCTTAGGCACCGCACGTCGATCTATGCTGATGATGTGGTGACCTTCATTCGGCCCTTGGCGGGAGACCTCAGGGTTTTTTCGCGGCTCCTTGGGGACTTTTGTCTGGCTTCTGGGTTGTGGGCAAACCTGGAGAAATGCTCGGCGCACCTTATCCGCTGTGGAGAGCTTGAGGCCGAGCTGGTGGGACAAGAGCTGCACTGCCCGCTGTTGCCGTTTCCTCTGCGCTACCTGGGGCTCCCGCTCTCCCTCAGGAAGCCGACAGCTGCCCAACTCCAGTACCTTGTGGACAACGTTGGCAACCACTTCCCAAAGTGGCGGGCCGGGCTGCTCAACCGTGGTGGACGCCTCGAGCTTGTGAAGACCACTCTCTCAGCAGTGTCTATTTTTGCCATGATATCGCTCGATTTGTCGGCGAAAACCCTTGTGGCGATTGAGAAGATCATCCGTGGATTCCATTGGGCTGGGCGCAAGGACGCCCGTGGAGGTCACTGCCTGGTGGCATGGGAGAGATTCTGCATGCCCAAGTGGCTAGGAGGTCTCGGTATCCCTAACCTGAGACTGATGAACCATGTGCTTCGGGATGTAGCCCAACATAGTACACCTACAACGTCCACACCTAATGGTCCCATGACAAGATCAAGAATCAAAGCACTTCATGAAAAGGTGACCTCGCTCCTCTCTATGTGTGATTTCGACACCCTTTTGAATGGCTTGCTACTTCATTCGGATACCTTATGCATACTCAGGAATGGAACGTACAAGGAAACCCGAGAGGTGGCCGAAGATGGAGAAGAGACGAGCGACGACGAAGAAGAAGAAGAAGAAGAAGAAGAAGAAGAAGATGAAGCTGTTCCTGGCATGGCCGGTACTACCTGGCCAGGTCGGTACTACCGCCCCGTCTGGTACTACTAGGTTAGTCGAAGAGCTTCTGGAATCGGAGGAAATTTGCTCGGTACTACCGCCCAACGCACCCCGGTACTACCGCGCTGAAGCTGAAGCCAGTACTACCGGACGCCGTCCGGTACTACCGCATGGGCCCGAGCCTGCGAGCTGAAATGGCCCACGTGCCATGTAATCTTATCCCTTCACCTACCCTTTCGCCCTCTAGACTATAAATAGCTTTCTCCTACCTAGGGTTAGGGTTAGACTGAGATTAGAGTTGAGTTGAGCTTTGCTCCTTTCCACCCCTTGTTGGTGTTGCCTCCTATGGAGATGAATCAAGGCCTCCCCGTGTGGAGATGAATCAATGCCTTCCCTTGTGGAGAAGATCCCTCTAGTGGATTTAAGGCTTCTTCTTATAGTTGCGATTACTTGCTAATCCTTCCTCTTTGAGTGACTAGATTGGACCGGTGGGATTGACCGGTGAGAGAAACAATCCTAAGAGTAAGGTTGCTTGGAGATTGAGAATCGAGGGCTGCCCTTGGGGACTTGTTACCGGTTGATTTCGTCTGTGTTGCTTTGCTAGTTATCTTGTGTTTGACTTTTCCCCTCTTGTGTTTTCCGTGTTCCTTGTGCTTTTCGTTCATCCTCCCTCAATCCGTGAAAATCGAGACCTTCCTTGTGCTTTTCCACCAAATTTTTCTTTGATTTTGAGAAATTCAAAAATTTCCACAAAAAATAGCCTTTCTTGGATTTGAGTCGATCTCTCGATTTGTTGCGTTTATAGTAGTTTTGATCCACGGATGTGTTGCCTTAGGACCTCCTCCACCTTTGTTCCAAGTTTTCCAGCCTAATTTCCCACGAATTTGAGGATTTTTCGAGTCCAATTTCCGCCCAAAATCGAAAGTCAAACTTCAGAAATCGGGCAGGTCGGTACTACCGGGTGTGCAAATTTTTGGCCGAAATTTTTTCTTCCCCATTTTCGTTTTGGCATTTCCTCTTGTGTGTTTGAGTTGTCCTTTGATGTGATAACGTCTTCTACGTCGACAAGCTTCCGCAAGTGCCCTACATCAACAACAAGCGCCAACGATACCTTCGACTCAACACACGTTTCCCGTCAAATATCCGTTGTGAGACCTTCTTCTTCTTTGTGTACCTATCCCATTGGACTAGTTCATTGATATTGCGGGCATTGCAATCGTGTCACCTTGGTATTGAGTAGTACATAAAAAACGCAGCTTAGTTAGTTTTCTTTGTGCTTGTATATAAAAAAAACAGAAAACAAAAAAGTGACAATTATCATCCTTTGTGAGTAGCACGCTGCGAATGCTTAGTGAAGAGTAAAAGGTTGGCACGTGTGCAAATCGAGTTGCCCTTACACAAGGCAATTGAACTAGTGTCCTTCTTGCGGCAGTGTGACATTTGAGCACGTAGTCTTCGTTAGGATCATCATTTAGTATCTTCGTAGTGCTCGCCCTTTGGTCATACTATCCCCATTGTATCTTTGGTGTGTGTGTGTGTTTCCGTTGTTCCGTAACATTTGTGTGGTTGGTTTGTTCTTCGTCAATTTGGTCATTGTGGTTATTCTCTACTCTTTACAACATACTTTTCGTTGGATTTGCTTGTTGCCTTTAGACACTATACCTTCCTATCCTCATAAGTGTGTGTGTTGGGTGTTAGAACCGGATTCTCTTTCGTCAAGCAACTCTATTCTTACGATATAGTTTCTCTTGGTTCTCCATTTCAACACATTTCACTTGTTCTTGAGATCATGTTTAGGGGAAGTATAAACGGAAGCTCAAGTTCGAAGGATGGCATCCATGGAGGAATTCAAAGTGCCATTGGCTATGTCACCCACAGCGAGTTCGTGGACCTTCGACATCTTGTTCGTGATGGGCTTGGTCGCTATGATCGTTGTCTTCAAGCACAAGAAGCCAACTTCAACGACCAAATGGCGCGCATGACCTAAGCTATCAACAACCTTGCGCAACATCGCTCTTCTTCAAGCTCGCGCCACACAAGGAGCACCTCAAGGTCGACACAACCACGGCATGCTCATCATGAACCGCATCAAGGTCGTCAAGACATCCCAAGGCGCGATGAACATGCTCGACATCACCATGAAGTGGAACACCCACCTTCTCCTCGCGCACACCATGACAATGACCATCAAGAACAACATCGACCAAATGGTGGACACCGTGAACGAACTCCTTCACCGCCACCTCAACATCAAGAACGTCAAGACCCTTTGGCCAATGACAATGGTGTCCCGGGTGATCATGACTATGAGGTTCAAGGTCGTCGTCACCGCCATCCTCCAAGGCCAAGCCATAACAATCGTGCGCATAGAAACCATGAAGAGCATCATCCTCACCATGAGCCTCGCCAACACCAAGAGCATCATCCTCACCATGAGCCTCGTCACCACCAAGAGCGTCCGCATGATCGTCACCACCACAACAACACCGAATCAAGTGATATCGATTCCAACCAACATCTTGATGATGGACTACACCGAAGGAGACGTGGACGTGCATTCCCACCTCCAAACCGTCGAGATCACGATGACAACTTGAACAACCTTCACTTTGATATGCCTAAGTTCTATGGAACAAGCGACCCAGAAGCATACCTCTCATGGGCACTCAAGGTTGACAACATCTTCCGAGTCCGACACTACTCCGAAAACAAGATGGTTGCCTTAGCATCAATGGAGTTCGAAGATTATGCTCTTTTGTGGTGGGAACAACTTCAAGATTCACGTGTGGACAACCATCAACAACTAATCAATACTTGGGTTGAGATGAAGGAAGTGATGTACAAGAGCTTTGTGCCAAGTCACTACACTAGAGACTTGTAGAAGAAGTTGCAAGAGTTGAAACAAGGGTTGCAATCAGTTGATGAGTACTATAAGGAGTTGGAAATTCCATGATGAGAGCCAATATTGAGGAATCGGAAGAGCAATCAATGGCTCGCTTCATGAATGGCCTCAACTATCCCATCAAGAAGATTGTGGAATTCCAACCCTATGCCACCTTGGTTGAGTTAGTCCATCAAGCCACAAAGGCCGAGCGTCACGTGCTTGAAGAACTCAAATACCTCAAGACCAAAGCATTCTTCGCTAACAAGCCCTCATCATTCACGACTACATCCGCGCAAGCCCCTCCTCAAGGAAACACTAAAGGTCCTCCAAGAGCTCCTACACCATCCACTCAAACTACCCAACCTTTCAAGAAGGCACCTCCCTCAAGCAATACACCTCAAAGATCTTCCGCCGACACAAGAGGATTGCAATGCTTCAAGTGTGGAGGACAAGGACACAAATCCTTTGAGTGCACAAACAAGAAGGTCATGGTGGTCAACGACATGGGAGAATATGAGTCGATGAGTGAAGATGAATACCATGTTTTGAACCAAGCCACCGCAACGCAAAATGTTGAAGAAGACTCCAATGACATCTATTGCGATGGCGATAACAACCCTTCATTGGTTGTGGCAAGAGCATTAACCGCCAATGTCCAAGTAGAAGAACACCAAAGATGCAACTTGTTTCAAACAAGAGCGGGAATCAATGAAAAGTCTATCAAGGTCATCATCGATGGTGGAAGTTTCCACAACTTAGCTAGCAAAGAACTTTGTGACAAGCTCAACTTGAAGTTCAAAAAGCACCCACATCCATACCATGTGCAATGGTTGAGTGATTTCGGATCCGTCAAGATCCAACACATGGTGCAAGTGTCCTTCAAGATTGGCGCATATGAAGATACCGTTGATTGTGATGTTGTGCCTATGTCCGTTTGTCACTTGCTTCTTGGACGCCCATGGCAATATGACAAGAGTGCAATGCATGATGGAAGGACTAATTACTATAGCTTCAAGAGCAACAACAAGAACTTCGTCCTTCGTCCCATGACACCAAGCCAAGTGATTGCCGACAATGCCAAGACAATAGCAAGAGCACAACAAGAAAAAGCTTCTAGTGAGAAGAGTTGAGAGAGAGAGATCCACCAAAATGTGAGTGAGAGCCACAAGCCAAATGAGAGTGCTTACACTAAGAGAGTTCCACAAAGCATGTCCTTGATTGCCACCAAAAGAGAGATGAGAGAGTTGAGAGAAAACCCATCCACCCTCCACTATGTCCTTATATGCAAGGGAGAGATTTTTTTAACTAACACCTTCACAAACCTTCCTCCTCCTCCTTTGATGTCTCTTTTGCAGGAATTTGAAGACGTGTTTCCCCAAGAAGTGCCACCGGGACTACCTCCTCTACGTGGCATTGAGCACCACATCGACCTCATCCCCGGCGCCCCTCTACCGAACCGCGCCCCATACCACACCAACCCCGAAGAAACCAAGGAAATCGAGCGTCAAATACAAGAACTCCTTTCCATGGGTCACATTCGAGAAAGCTTGAGCCCGTGTGCCGTACCGGTGATCCTCGTTCCCAAGGCCGACAACACACTTCGCCTATGCATGGATTGTCGCCCCATCAACGCCATAACCGTACGGTATCGTTGTCGGGGGAATAATTAACCCGCGACTTATTCAAAGCCAAAACGGCGACTTCATCTTCATGATCACGCTATTATTGGGCCATGTAAAGATGGGCCGATCAAGGATCGCGGCCTGCCAAATGAAGGCTCCAGAAGGTCGGTGGTAAAACTTGCCTTGGAAGACAAGAAGACGATCGGCTTCGTGCAGAACTCTTGTAACCTAGTGAGTCTCTGTGTATATAAAGAGGACTCGCAGGACTTAGACATGGTCAAGCTGTCAAGCCCTAAAACCCTAGCTCTTACGGTGAGTTCCCATATCGGATCGCCTCCATTGTAACACCACATATATCATATCAATACCAATCTAGGGTAGGCAGGAAGTAGGTCTTTACCTCACATTGAGGGGCCGAACCTGGGTAAATCTGTGTTCGTCCTTGTTCCTGCGATCCCAAGCTCGGAGACGATTGACTCGCGCAAATCTCACACCTACGAAGTCATCCATGACATCTGACGTGACAAACCCACAACAGTTGGCGCCCACCGTGGGGCCTGCGGTCAAGAGCGTCACGTTCCGCGCAAGATCGATGAAAGGAGCTGAAGATCTCGCCATTGGCCACATCATCATGGTCGATGGCACGCCTCTCATTGACGATTCAAGCTGGGGACCAGAAACTGATTACCTGGAGACCGGCCGTATCATCCCGTTTGGATCTATCAACGTCTTCGTCGGTTTCATTGGCGGCGGATCTGTTAGCTCAGCCCAAGAAGGCGACTCAGCAGAAGGAGTCGCCGGTGACGAAGAAGAGTCCCTGGAGAGCATGGACTCGCAAGAATTTGGGTCCATCATACCAGCTCTTGAGGAAAGTTACTGGGATTACGCACCAGTGGTAGAACAAGAGGCGGCACAAGTGGGAGTCTACATGGCCGGAGGTGCAAGTACGTCAGGAACTGCGGGAGAAGCCGAAAGATCGGCACCCCACGGCAACCCGCTACTTATCCCGGTGTCAGCCGCAAACGCCACTGTCCGTGCGACAGAAATTGAGGCCGCCAGGGCTGAGCTCCTGTACGAGATTCGGAGGATGGAAGCAGAACGCTACAGTCTCGAACAGGTGAACCAAGGAATCCAACAGGAACGGCAAAGGATAGCTGCGCTCGCCGCGACTCAAAGACAAGTTGACTCGCAGGCGTAAGCGCGCGCGACTCAACCAACAATAGAACTTCCACCCACTCCAGCTGCTGGAGTCCAACCAGTCGCAAGGATTTTGGAACCATCAATTGTCCACGAAGCCCAGCAACTACCATCGCAACAACCAAGGAGGTTTCACACCCCCACAAGGCCACTACCAAAGCCTGGTCGATAACATGTATGCTGCGGCTAATATCTTGACACAGATGGTACCAACAGGCGACGACCCAATCAACACTGAAGCACGGCGTGCGATACAGATGTTGAGCACTGCTGTCCTACAACAGGCTAACAGGGCAGAAGCCGAGAGACGGCAGCCCACCGTACCGGCCGGCCGCGGGATTGCAGCAGAAAGAAGCGTCCAAAGCAGGCCACCAGAGGATATATCAAGGGTCGCGCAGAGGCAGCAGGAACAAGCCGCAGAAGCACAGGCTATCATGCCAACGATGCAGACGCGGCTCATGGAAGTTAACAACCCTACGGGTACATCCACAGCTTTGTCCTCGCGACTCAAGGGTCCGGCATGTTTCACTGAGAAGATCAGATCGGAATCTTTCCCTGAAGATTTCAAAGGACCGCGCAAGGTGGCAAACTATAATGCCAGCCTAGATCCTACCACCTGGCTAAACAACTGCGAGATGTGGATGAGTATTTTAAATGCTTCAGAAGAGATATGCGCAAGGTACCTCAACATGATGTTGGAGGGCGCGGCTCACATATGGCTACAAAATCTACCCCCCAACTCCATAAATACCTGGGAAGAACTGAAAGATGCTTTCGTCAAAAACTTCCAAGGAACCTGCAAGCGACTCTGCAATATAGAAGATCTAGAGCGTTGCGTTCAGAAGGAAGGCGAATCAAGCCGCCACTGGATGAGAAGGGTGGCAGAAATAATACACTCTTCAGATAATATACCACCAAGTTCAGCCGTCCTGGTCATGGAGAAAAATTGTAAGTTCGAGCCACTGATCCATAAGTTAGGTCGCATGAAGGACAAGGTCAAGAGTCTCAGCGAGGTAATGGCTGCGGCTAACAAATACGCTGGCTCGGACAAGACCAGAGATGCGTCAGATGGAGAAGAGGAGAAGGTCGCTGTTGAAGGGAAGAAAAATATCAGCAAGCCTCAATAGCAACAAACTAGCCACAACAACGCGAATCAAAACAAGCGCAAGAGTGAAGAAGGAAACTCTGGGCTTGTCGCCAACACACGTGGAGGTTTCAGGGGCCAACGAGGAAGAGGCCGAGGAAGCGGCTCTCGTCCAATTAACATGGAAGAAGTTTTTAATCGGTCGTGCGATCTTCACACGGGAGGTGACTGATGGCCACAAGTATAGGGGATCGCTGAAATCTTCGTTGGGAAGTATTACCCAAATTTATAGTTCGACACGATGGGAACACAAGAATACCAATAAGACTTTGGCAATTGAGGCGTCACTCTCAACCACACCTGTATATCAATAAACTTGCAGCAGTGATAGTGATGGCAGTAGTATGATTCAAGTAGCAAATAGAACAGCAGTAGTGAACAAGGGTTTCCCAGTTTTCACCGGAAAAGTGAAAGTGTAACTCAGAGATTTAAAACGTAGGCATGAGGTGATAGCGGGGTGTTGCATGAATAAGATTGATCATATAATAAGATATAAATAGCAATGGGACTTATCTCTAACTCTGATATATGTAGGTATGTGTTCCATAATTAGTTGTGCGTACTAACCAAGAGAATTTGCACAACATCTATTGTCCTACCTGCCCATTTCACCGGGGCCAACTTGGAACTACAGGTAATTAAGGTCTACCCTTTCGAATAGCCCGGAACAACGCATTAACACTTCATGAACACATAGAATCCTCAAACTAAAACATCTCCCCCTTGTTTTCCCTATATGTCACTTTTAGGGTTCGCAGGTTCAACATAATAGCAGGTGATACACTTTGCAGATAAATACCAAACTCAATTATATGATGAAGCAAAATAAGTTCAGTACTGAAATCATGCCACTCGGGCCCTAGTAGCAAGCATTAAACATAGCATAAGTGCATCAACACAATACAAAAATATCCTCAAGATAAACCCCTAAGATCTCGAACAACGGGTATCATTACATGATCAATCTCATCCAATCCCCATCCACCTCACATGCCTACAGCGGACTACTCACACATGGTGATGGAGAGGGAGCTCATGGTCGATGGAGATGAAGGCGGTGAAGATGGCGGTGAAGACGGTCTCCGGATCCCTCCACCGGAGGAGAAATCCTGGATCAATCTGTCTCCGAAAACGAAGATCGTGGTGGTGGCGGCGGTGTGTTTCGCGAAAGCTCTCCTCCTCTAGGGCACCCACTTTTTCGTATATATGAGGGGGTACGCGAAAAGCCGAAGGAGAGGCGGCGCCCGAGGCTCCATTGGTGGGCCCACGCGGCCCAAGGATCTGGCCGCGTGGGGCCCCCTCTTTTGGGCCTCCGGCGCTTCCTCGTGTCCATCCTTTGCACGTTGTCCTCCTTTTCCATAAAAAATGACGTGGTATTTTTCCCCGATTTAATTTCCTGCAAAAATAACCAGAAACGAGACTTTGCTAAAAACAGCGTCAGATTCAGCAGGTTTATTCAAATATGGGAAGATTCCGGAGCAAATTATGAAGCAAAGTGCTTGGAAAAGTAGATGCATTTTAGGTGCATCAACTCCCCCAAGCTTAGCTCGTTGTTTGTCCTCGAACAACTCAAACATAGTGCAGAAGCGATAAAAAGACTTTGACAAGAACTTTGCATTGCATATGTAACACCGTTTAATACCAACAAGTATTCAAAACATAATTTCCATAACAAATAACAAAATGCTAGCAAAGGTATATCTAATCAGTGTTAAAGCATTTATACATGTTGCAAGAGAAATATCATGAAGTGTCAATACTTGGATGAGTTTGCCCAACTGTAGAAATAAACAAAGGTTCTTGCATCGCTTTTAATTGAATCAAGACAAGATTTTTGAGATCTTTTGATTCTTTCTTTTATTGACTAATGAACTCATTGTGCTTACAACCTTGCTCTCAGTTTTATCAAACCATTTGGTGTTCCCTATTATGACTCATATGCTTGACCAACTAGAGGTTGAAAGTCTCATGCCCCGTGAATACGAGTACCTACACCACGTGCTACTCAACTCTGGTCACTAGGCAAGTTCGAGTTTTTCAGTCATTGCAAGTAATAAAAGCGTCATCAAGAGCGTCAACTGGGGTACCTCTTGTCCCAAGACATGGAACAAGCCCATGTCCAAACGACAAGACAAAC
The DNA here is from genome assembly GCA_947311845.1 of Poa pratensis. Classification (NCBI taxonomy): domain Eukaryota; kingdom Viridiplantae; phylum Streptophyta; class Magnoliopsida; order Poales; family Poaceae; genus Poa; species Poa pratensis. The sequence goes on along the minus strand of CAMZMU010000094.1, from coordinate 25,865,663 downwards.
AGACAATGAACAATCTCAGCACTCTTTTATTTACTATTTGTGTAGCTTTTTATTATGATGTGCATCACTGAATGTTCACTATGGTACGCTGTAAATTTCCACCATGAATGATGCATGGCTTAGGTTGGCGGCCCAGGCGTCTCTCTAGCCAATTATTCCTACTCCTCAAACTTACTAAGTTTCCACATTTATTTCGCACATGATAAGCATCCATAAACAAAGGTACATGATATCAACTAAATATAATTTAGTGCAATGTTGAAAGCTTTCCATGTGTCAGCACATTTAAGTTAACTCCCAACCACTAAGCTTGTCAAGCATATGACTTCATGTTTATCATTTGAAAAATTCTTTTATTCTTTGGTTGGCAAGTTTAGCAAGCACAATGGGATGCGTAGACCTTTGTTTAGAGCCACAATTACTCAACTCACATCCAAGTGTTGTCGCTACATATTATCTCACTTGCATCATAATATAACATACTAGAACACGGAGAAGATAAACATTTGCTACCACTTCCCTAGATGTTAAAGAAACTATGATGTGCGCACTTGCTGTTATTAAAAAGTCCACATAAGCACGGCAAAGGTGTCATACCTTTCATCCACTTCATGCACATCAACTCATCATTGTTGTTCTCCTCTCCCAATTTGAACTGCGCAATAAAAACTCAAATCTGCCATAAAATGTTACTGCATACAGTACTGTTTTTACCCTACCTAGACACTCAGAAAAATCTCATAATTTACGGGTGTGTAGGTTATGAAAAGTTGCAGTAGTGGTTAAAATTTTAGCTCATTCGGAGTTACAGAGAAAATATGAAAAATAGAACAGTGAGCAGATTTCAGCAATTCCTGCACCTCCGTTTTCACTTTGGATTCAATAAAACGAAAATGTTTTTGTTCTTTTTAGTTTTAAGATGCATAAAGTAAATGTCCAGAAGTAACTAAACAAAAGAAACAAATGAAATCTTTTTGTGTTTTTGTGATTTTTAGAACAAGAAACTAAAACATAACAAGATAACAGTGATATAACACAATGAATGGAAAGGGAGAGAGGTACTCCCCCAAGCTTGCGATCAAGCTAGTATCCCGGGTAGTAGTTGTATCCACTTCCACCTCCAGGGAAGTAACCATATGGGTAGCCTTGCATTCCTGAGTCTTGGGGCTCCTCTCGAGGTTGGTAGCCTTGCATCCCTGGATCTTGTGGCTCCTCTTGAGGCGGCATCTCTTCCACAATCCATTTTCCGGTACTCCTGTCAAAAAGGTCAGCACGGGGGAGCCTAATGGGCACTCTTTGTCCATTAGTACTCAAATAGTTATACCAATAATGATCCCCATGCATCACACTTATATCCATACGGGTAGTCAAAGCAAAATCGAGTAAATTGGACTCTATCACAGGAGTACCCATGTTATCACCATAACCTCTTTCATCTTTAATGTATTCATACACTAAAGTAGCAATAGCACCAGCATAAATAGGGGTTTGATCAGTAATATTTCTACTCACAGCCGTATGCAAGGATCTAGCAAGAATGACTCCCAAGTTATACCACATGTGGTGTTTTCTTTTGCACATTTAAGTAAATAAACCATTGGTCCCGTGCAAGCAGAATTGTTGTCTCTAGCAAGAAATCCTCTTGCAAGGAACAACGCAAAGTATCTCAAACTTGGGTGCTGTATATGAGTAAATTTACCCCTATTCAATCTATCATGAGAGTTAACAGAAATAGAGTGCCAAAATGCAACAAGCTCCTGGTTGGAGTCAGCACGGGTTTCATCCCAACTACCCCTGTTTTCCACACCAATAGCTTTGCAAAACTCCTCCAAAGACATAACAAGGCGCTCCCCCCTCATAGTAAATTTACAAACAAAGGTAGGAGTGGGTGCCTTACTCTTCTTACTGTGCTTGTAGATCTCAGGGCCCTCAAACCTGAATGTGGAGAGGAATTCTCGCGAGAGTTCCTCGTATGTACCTCGTGGATTTTGGGCAAACTCAAGCAAACCAGTTGCATTGGCGAAGGTGTCGAAGTCTTCTTTTATCCCCCACTGCTCAAGAACATGGGGTCTTGCCATCTAGTTGTATGGATCTTCAGCTTCTCCCCACAAAAACTGCATCATCCTCCCAAAGATGGTTGTCATCATAATTAAGGGAGACTTTAGATGCTCTTCTCCTCGGTCTTGAGCTCATCCCAAGCAATGCCTTGCCTTTGTTCATCATGGTACCTTGCTGCCCATAAATAATATTCAACAAAAATTAAGATGTAGCACTCTAAAACAACATTGAGCCATCCATAACTAGTCTCCACATCAATATCATGCATCCATATCAACTAGAAAACTTAAATCCATGGATTTCTCAAGCATATTAGGTGACACCTAGTGCAGCAAAATACTTCATACATGAGGCACAAGAACAAAAAATAATTGGATGGGTGGAGGAGTCACATACCAAGGAGCAATCCCACCAAACAGATTTGAAAAATCTGCCCTAAACTTGGAGATCCAAGGATAGCAGGAAGAACGAGCTCGGGAAAATTTGGGAAAAATACCTGGAAGTGGTTTTCTGTCGAGGGGAAGGAGATGGGCACAGGACACTCACCTAACACCACCTGGGGACAAAGTTGGTGGGTCCCACACGGCCAAGGAATCTGGCCGCGTGGGACACCCCATTTTGGTCCCTGGTGGCCTCCTGGTGTCCCACTTCTGGCAGATGGTCCCTCTGGTTAAATAACTTACCTCCAAATTTTTCTGGAATTTTCAGAGACAATTTTCTAAAGAGAATTTTTCAAACTTCATATTCTGGAATTTCTGAACTCTGAAATAATTATGATTATGCATATACTCTAAAATTCTAAGATAAATAAAATTAAAATGCAATACAAATTTTTATGGGAATCAAGTTTTCATCATTTCCACATTAGTAATGAGGTTGATCAAGTCTCATTAATAATATGCAAAAGATATAATACATGATTCTTATTTTATAGATATAAAGAAGAGTTTCAAGATACCTCATATTTGATTGGAATAGTTCCAATCATCAAGGTAGCATATTTGGTGCAGGAGGTGGTAGTGCAATTTCAAAGCTTCCAATCATAATAGTATTTCTTTGAATAGAATTCACACTCTTGTTTATCACTGTAACACATTCTTCTTGGGAAAATAGATAGTATGCTCATTTCCTTTTACATTAAATGTCACTTTGCTCTCAGTGCAATTTATCACAGCTCCTGCAGTGTTTAAAAAGGGTCTTCCAAGAATAATAGATAGATTATCATCCTCAGGCATTTCTAATATAACAAAGTCTGTAGGAATTAACACATTAGCAATAGAGATAGGAACATCCTCACATATACCTATAGGTTTAGCAGTTGATTTATCAGCCATTTGCAATGAAACTTCAGTTGGAACCAATTTGTTTAGGTTAAGTTTCTTATATAAAGAAAAAGGCATAACACTAACACCAGCTCCTAAATCACATAGTGCATATTTCACATAAGTTTCTTTAATACGACAAGGAATAGTCGGAATACCAGGATCTCCACGCTTTTCAGGCAATTTTCCTTCAAATGAATAATCAGCAAGCATAGCAGTAATTGCATCATTAGGTATCTTCCTTTTATTAGTGACAATATCTTTCATATATTTTGAGTATGGAGGAATTTTAATAGCATCAACAAGAGGAATTTGCAAACATAAATTTTTAATCAACTCAAAAAATTTCTCAAACCTAGCATCATCCAAAGATTTCATTACCTCTTGGGGATATGGTATGGGTCTTTGTACCCATGGATCCCTCTCTTTACCTTTTTGTGGATTTGGATGATTCTTCTTTTTGTTCTTCTCAGTAGATGGTTGAGGGTCTTCCTTTTCAGGAGGTTCAGGTTCTGCAATATTTTCAACTTCATGTTGATCTTCTTCAGGTGGAGATGATTCCTCTTCTTCAACATTATCATCTTCGGTCTCAGCATCAGAAATAGAAATATCATTGTCTTGTTCTTGAGAATCATCAATGCCTTTGTTTCCATTGGGAGATTTTCCTGCAGAAGATTTCCTTTTGAGAGCCTCTTGCTCTTTTCTCTTGGGATGGTTTTCAGGATAGTCAGGGTCCTGAGTACTTGCACCACCTCTAGTACTAACCCCACAAACCTGTTTCTTCTCAATAAGATTTTCATACAATTGATTTTGAAGAGAAACCATTTGTTCAATTTGATTATTCATCATTTCACAGTGTTTAACAATTCTTCTAACTTCTCCCACACTAGCATTTATATTTTCACGAAGGAATTTAATTTTATGAGAGTTTTCCATCATATTCATTCTAATATCATGCTCTTCAGGTTTATTATGATAAGCAAAATCATTAACATATGATACATCAATAGGAGGTGTTACCTTTTCATTACCTTCCAAAGAGCTTATAGCATTGACTGGGATTGGAAAACATGGTCGATCAATAGGAAGTTTAACACCCATTTCAGATAATTCCTTAAGATGAGAGGTTTTAATTCCCTTCTCTTTCATATCCTTGGAGGCTCCCTTCATTGCCTCATTGTTTAATTCAAGAATACCTCCTTTCTTCTCTGGAAATATCTCTCTGTCATCTATTATTTCAATATTCCAATCTTCATAGTTTCTAGAGATAGTTTCCAATAACTCAATTGCTTCATCAACGGTCCTTTCCCTGAAAACACTACCTGCAATACTATCAAGATAGCCTCTTGTATTTTCAGTTAGTCCATTGTAAAATATATCAAGTATTTCATTATTCTTGAAGCCATGGGTAGGACATTTCCTAACCATCTTACTGTACCTCCCCCAAGCTTGGGGTAAATCCTCCTTCTCTGTTTGTGAAAAGTTGCTAATCTCAATAGTTAAACCATGAATCTTATCAGCAGGGAAATATTTATTATAAAATACCTGCAAGCATTCCTCCTTGCTAGTAATACATCCAGGTTCTAAACGATTATACCAAGTTTTAGCATTTCCTCCCAAAGTAAAAGGAAACAACTTTAAGAAATAATAGCGTTGGTGGATTTCATCTTTACCAAATAACACAGATAAATCATGCAAATCAGCAATGTGTTCAAAAGGGAACTCATTGTCTCTCCCATAAAACTTATACTTCTCAGCTTTTTCAATTATTTCAGGATCAACACTAAACTCATAATCTTTGTCTTTAATTTTAATAGCTGGAGCATTCATTTTCTCAGTAACAGGGAAATAATCATCAAGAGGAGAATTTTTATAGCTATCAAGTTTATCCAATTTATCAAAATTCGAATCCATAAAAGCCATAGTAAATGCATCCTCTTCCTCAGAAGAAGTTTCATGTTCATCATCACAATATTCATTATCTTCTAATTCAGACTCAACATTTTCAATATAGAAGATTCAGAGTTTCAGGTGTTTCAGTTATCTCAGATGTTTCAGGTGTTTCAGGTGTCACTTCATTGTCTACGCTACCACATATTAAATCATTTTCAGTACTAGTAGACATCTTAGACAATGGTGAACTATTCAAAACTTTTCCTTTTTTCTTAGGAACAACAGCAGAAGCACATTAGGTGAAAAGTTTGGCCTACTTAGCAAGTCCGTACCTCTACGAGTAGTTGAAGGCCTCACTTCCTTCGGAGTAATCTTTTCCTTTCCCATGGTTAGGAAAAGCAAATGCAGCAAATAAATGATAACAAGTTGTCTTACCAATAAAGCTAGGTTCCCCGGCAACGGCGCCAGAAAATGTCTTGATGCCCACAAGTATAGGGGATCGCTGAAATCTTCGTTGGGAAGTATTACCCAAATTTATAGTTCGACACGATGGGAACACAAGAATACCAATAAGACTTTGGCAATTGAGGCGTCACTCTCAACCACACCTGTATATCAATAAACTTGCAGCAGTGATAGTGATGGCAGTAGTATGATTCAAGTAGCAAATAGAACAGCAGTAGTGAACAAGGGTTTCCCAGTTTTCACCGGAAAAGTGAAAGTGTAACTCAGAGATTTAAAACGTAGGCATGAGGTGATAGCGGGGTGTTGCATGAATAAGATTGATCATATAATAAGATATAAATAGCAATGGGACTTATCTCTAACTCTGATATATGTAGGTATGTGTTCCATAATTAGTTGTGCGTACTAACCAAGAGAATTTGCACAACATCTATTGTCCTACCTGCCCATTTCACCGGGGCCAACTTGGAACTACAGGTAATTAAGGTCTACCCTTTCGAATAGCCCGGAACAACGCATTAACACTTCATGAACACATAGAATCCTCAAACTAAAACATCTCCCCCTTGTTTTCCCTATACTGTCACTTTTAGGGTTCGCAGGTTCAACATAATAGCAGGTGATACACTTTGCAGATAAATACCAAACTCAATTATATGATGAAGCAAAATAAGTTCAGTACTGAAATCATGCCACTCGGGCCCTAGTAGCAAGCATTAACATAGCATAAGTGCATCAACACAATACAAAAATATCCTCAAGATAAACCCCTAAGATCTCGAACAACGGGTATCATTACATGATCAATCTCATCCAATCCCCATCCACCTCACATGCCTACAGCGGACTACTCACACATGGTGATGGAGAGGGAGCTCATGGTCGATGGAGATGAAGGCGGTGAAGATGGCGGTGAAGACGGTCTCCGGATCCCTCCACCGGAGGAGAAATCCTGGATCAATCTGTCTCCGAAAACGAAGATCGTGGTGGTGGCGGCGGTGTGTTTCGCGAAAGCTCTCCTCCTCCTAGGGCACCCACTTTTTCGTATATATGAGGGGGTACGCGAAAAGCCGAAGGAGAGGCGGCGCCCGAGGCTCCATTAGGTGGGCCCACGCGGCCCAAGGATCTGGCCGCGTGGGGCCCCTCTTTTGGGCCTCCGGCGCTTCCTCGTGTCCATCCTTTGCACGTTGTCCTCCTTTTCCATAAAAAATGACGTGGTATTTTTCCCCGATTTAATTTCCTGCAAAAATAACCAGAAACGAGACTTTGCTAAAAACAGCGTCAGATTCAGCAGGTTTATTCAAATATGGGAAGATTCCGGAGCAAATTATGAAGCAAAGTGCTTGGAAAAGTAGATGCATTTTAGGTGCATCTGTGACGGGCGGCCAGCAGACCATGCCAAGGCGCAATGTAATTATTACAAGAAGTGGAAAGAAGAAAGCCAACACAACAGGGGAAACCACCATGAACGAAACCCTGGCGCGACTCACGGTTCAGGCGTCGGGCCGCACAACGCGAGTAACCCCAGGCAGGTGGTGCAGTACCATACAATAGTTATCAACACCTCCAAGAGGGAGGAGAAATTAGGCCGCAGAAGCCAGCAAGTAAACGCTGTGATACCAGCAACCCCCAATTGGCTAAAATGGTCAGAGCATGCAGTAACTTGGAGTCGCGACGATCACCCGCCGCAAGTGCGAGAACCAGGGAAGCTGGCGCTAGTTGTGGCACTCTACGTAGCAGGATACAAGCTAACCAAAGTGCTTATGGATGGAGGAAGCAGCATAAATATCATGTACTACGACACGTTCAAGCGTTTGGGGCTCATGGACTCCAGCCTGCAACACACGACGACCGTATTTCACGGCATCGTCCCAGGAAAGTCAGCACAGCCAGTGGGAAAGATAACCCTGGGAGTAACCTTTGGGACGGAAGAAAACTTCAGAAGCGAGTTCATATGCTTCGAAGTGGTAAAATTCCAGAGCCCATATCACGCCCTGTTCGGACGAATAGCCTTCGCCAAGTTTATGGCCAGGCCATGCTACGTTTACCTACAGCTGAAGATACCAGGACCAAGAGGGGTCATCACAGTGCACGGTGATAGAGAAAAAGCAATAGAGTGCGAGGAAGGAGATGCGGCCTTCGCAGAATCACCTTGTGCCGCTGAAGAGCTAAAGAGTTATAAGTCGCAGGTGGATCCCAATGATATGAGCGTAGTTACCACGCCATCTACCGAACCACCAATGAAATTCAAAGCGGCCCAAGACACCAAGCAGATAGACCTTGTTCCTGGCGACTCATCCAAGCAGGCGAGCATCGGAGCCCACATGGAGAAAGAACAGGTGCGGGCACTCATTGCTTTCCTTCAAGAAACAAGGACATCTTCGCATGAAAACCATCCGATATGCCAGGGGTACCGAGGGAATTGGCAGAACACAGCCTTAACGTGAACCCTTGGCCAAGCCAGTAAAGCAACCACTGCGGCGTTTCCAAGACGACAGGAGAAAAGCGATAGGGGAAGAAATAGCTCGCCTATTGGCCGCAGGATTCATCACAGAAGTGTATCACCCGGAGTGGGTGGCAAACCCAGTCCTAGTTATGAAAAAGAACGGCACATGGCGAATGTGCATTGACTATACCAGTCTAAACAAAGCCTGTCCGAAGGACCCATTTGCCTTGCCAAGGATTGACCAAGTGATTGATTCAACGGCCGGATGCGAGTTGTTATGTTTTCTAGACGCCTATTCAGGCTACCATCAAATCAAGATGAAGAAGGAGGACCAGGAAAAGACATCCTTCATCACACCCTTTGGGGCCTTTTGCTATGTAAGCATGCCCTTTGGATTGAAGAACGCAGGTGCGACTTACCAGAGGTGCATTCAAAGTTGCTTGCATGAGCAGATAGGTCGCAACGTTCACGCCTATGTGGACGACATTGTCATTAAATCGCAAGTAAGCCAGGATCTCATCAGTGACTTGGAAGAAACTTTCACAATTCTCAGAAGATATAACATGAAGCTCAACCCGACGAAGTGCGTCTTTGGAGTACCAGCGGGGAAGCTATTGGGGTTCATAGTGTCAGAAAGAGGCATTGAAGCCAACCCTGACAAGATAAAGGCTGTAATGGACCTCCAAAAACCAGAAAAGATCAAGGATGTACAGTGACTCACCGGTTGCGTCGCGGCGTTAAGTCGCTTTATATCAAGACTGGGAGAAAAAGCCCTGCCTTTATACAGATTGCTGAAAAAGTCAGATACCTTCGTTTGGGACTCAGAAGCCGACGAAGCTTTAACAGCCCTGAAGATTCAGTTGACAAATGCTCCAGTTCTGGCGGCTCCAAAGGATAAAGAGCCCATGCTGTTGTACATAGCTGCAAACTCTCGTGCCGTAAGCGCCGTGATGGTTGTAGAGAGACAAGAGCCAGGAAAGGAGTACCCAGTCCAAAGGCCAGTATACTACGTAAGTGAAGTGCTCACGGCTTCCAAGAAGCGTTACCCTCAGTGGCAGAAGCTAGTGTTTGGAGTGTTCATGGTGAGTCGCAAGCTGAAGCACTACTTCCAGGAACACCCAATAACTGTGGTCAGCTCGGCACCGCTGGCCGACATCATCCGCAATCGAGAAGCAACAGAAAGAGTAGCCAAATGGGCGATCGAGTTGGGTCCACACCATATAAGTTACGAGCCGCGAACATCAATTTAGTCGCAAGCTCTGCCAGATTTCATCAATGATTGGACAGAAATTCAAGTCGCCCCACCATGGCAGAAACAAAATACTGGACCATGCACTTCGATGGTTCGAGACAGCTACAAGGCTCGGGGGCTGGAGTTGTAATAACTTCCCCGAAGGGAGACAAGCTAAGATACGTGCTCCAAATACACTTCAATTGCACAAACAATGTGGCAGAATATGAGGCATTGCTTCACGGACTCCGTATAGCAAAGGAGATGAATGTCAGTCGCATACGTTGCTTTGGAGACTCAGATTTGGTAGCTCAACAAGTCTCTGGAACATGGGACAGTAAGGATGCAAACATGGCTGCATACAGAAGAGAGGTAGACATAATTGCTGGACACTTCACTGGCTTCCAAGTTGAACATATTGATCGACGACAAAATGAAGCAGCAGATGCCTTGTCTCGGCTTGGATCCAATAGACAATCAGTCCCGCCCAATGTTTTCTTGGATGAGTTGCATAACCCATCAGTTAAGCCTCCAGCAGAGATTGACATCGCAGAGCCAGATGACGATTCAACTTTAGTCGCAGCCCTGCATGAACAGTCGGCATGGACAGAGCCATACATGGCATATTTAAGTCGCGGAGTGCTACCAGAGGATGAAGTAGAGGCGCGCAAAATAACACGGCGATCCAAGGCCTACACAATAATAAACAATGAGCTATACAAGCGCAGCGTTGCGGGGACATTCCAAAGATGCGTATCACCAGAAGAAGGACGAAAAATCTTGCACGAAATTCACGCAGGCGATTGTGGCCATCATGCTTCGTCAAGATCTTTGGTGGCAAAGGCGTTCAGACATGGTTTCTTCTGGTTAACAGCGCTAGCAGACGCTGAGCAGATTGTCAGAGTGTGTGATGGATGCCAAAGATACGCCAGGCAAGATCATATGCCAGCTCAAGCACTTCGTACAATACCCATCACATGGCCTTTTGCCGTATGGGGATTTGACATGGTAGGGCCCTTCAGACGGTTCCCAACGGGAAAAACTCACCTCCTGGTCGTGGTGGATAAATTCACAAAGTGGATAGAAGCAGAGCCCGTGGGAGATTGTGAAGCTGAAACAGCAGTCAAGTTCTTGAAGAAGGTCATATTCCGCTTTGGATATCCCCATAGTATCATTACAGACAACGGAGCAACACCTCTGAAGGAGCTACACAAATATTTTGTGCGAACAATGGGATAAGGCTGGACCTCACGTCAGTATCACATCCACAGAGCAATGGACAAGCTGAGCGAGCTAACCAGGAAATTCTCCATGGATTAAGCCGCGCCTTATTGAAAAGGTTGAAGCATCTCCAGGATGTTGGGTGGAGGAACTGCCAGCTGTGCTATGGAGCTTAAGAACAACCCCTAACAGATCCACAGGATTTACACCATATTTTATGGTCTATGGAGCAGAAGCGGTTATGCCCAGCGATATCATACATGATTCACCAAGAGTTGCGGCCTATGTCGAAGCGGATAATGAAGCAGCTCGGCAGGATTCTGTGGACACATTAGAAGAAGTCAGAGATTTGGCAGCATAAAGGTCAGCGGTGTATCAGCAAGACTTGCGACGCTATCATGCCAGACGCATCAGAACCCGCACCTTTCAAGAAGGAGACCTAGTGCTGCGACTCAAGCAGACCACAAGGGAATGCACAAGCTATCTTCTCCATGGGAAGGACCCTACATCATCAGCAAAAAACTAAACAATGGAAAGTACTATCTGCTGGATGTGAGAAAAGAAAGCAGTGATCGCCATGATTTCGAGGATCGTCTAGAAGCGCCTCGCCCTTGGAACGTCGCGCAACTGCGACCTTACTACACATAAAAAAGCTAATCAGAGCTAAGTTTCATCTTTTCCAGCTGCCTATAGCTGAGTATCATCCTAGTCACTAAGGGCTCTTGCTTCAAAATAGGTCGCCACCTAGGCGCGACCTGCAACACCTGTATCAGAAATCGGCCACCACCTAGGCGCGGCCGTACCTTATGTATCAGAAATCGGCCGCCACCTAGGCGCGGCCGTATGTCTCAAACTGGGATCGCCGCCTACGTGCGACCAACCCTATGTATAACACTCGGTTGCCATCAAGGCGCAACCTTATGTGTCATCATAAACAAAGCCGCTTATAGCTATATATCATTTGTTTCTTGGGGCTTTGTACCCTGAAACAGCCAACCTACTGGCAACTATCAAACTTACCTTAAGTCGGATTTCAACTTGCATTATGCGTCCAAAGTACTGGGGTGTGGCGTCAATCGAGCTTGATTGCCTATCATGGCCGCTCTCGACCCTGAACACACATGTTCCTAGGAAATACTGAGTCGCGCGAGTGCCCACTTAATGGATTCAGAAAGGCCTAACTAGAGGTCAATGTACTGCTTATAGTACGACAACACCAATTGCAATTGCTTATATCTTAACAATTGTTTCTTATCTATGATATCATGCTATAGGTGACGGTCTTCAAATCCTTCTGAGAAGAATTGAGATGATTGTCAAATCACATCAGCTCAATCCTTGGGGGCTACAGCATATTGCTATCAAAAATTTGAAGATTGGTCATCATCAAGTGTTGAAGCTATCAGGCAAACCTTGACAGAGTAAGAAGCTCCTGAAGTCAGATGCATTTTCAAGGCCGCCCCAAAAGTGCGAGTAAAAGCCAATCCAACGTGATCATGAGTCGCAGAGCAAGGAAGTGCAAGCCAGAAAGAAAAAGTGCAGCCTAAGCGTCCAAGGAACCTTTCAAGATCAAGAAAACATATCAAGATATTCCATGAAGTTCAGGCTACACTTGGTGTCGCAACAGTGGAACATGGGGTTCCCCTAGTACTGCCAAAGTGGGTCCACCCCATGTGGGCCCAAGATGAAGATGGACAAGACCAAGACACAAGTCAAGCTGGCGGGTTCACCGTTAAGACACGCATGGCCTACGTCGACTAAGGGCTCCGGTCCTGGGGACCTTCCGGGTCCCCGAATCAAGTAAGAAGGCCAGGAAGGACCCGAGAGCCCGAGTTCCCGGCAGGAGGCCAGGCTCCCTCTCGGGTACTTCCCCACGTCCCTTTGGATAAGCACTCCACTTCACCACGGAAAACTTGGGAAGCAAGGCGAAGGCAGCGCGGGCGGGAAGCACGTCCCGTGGTGGTGTCAGCTCCTGTCCACCCGAGGCGGACGCTCCCACCTAACCCAAAGGAGACGCTAGGCTGAGGAGAGGCCACATCTCCCCCTAAACTAGATGAGGAGGGTCCTTCACCCCGAAGGTCCCTCACGCCCCTCACGTGACCTGTGGCAACCCTTAGCCTATAAAAGGAGGACCAAGGCACGGAGGAGGGCGAGGTCGAACCAAGGACGAACACAAGCTAGAACCAGAGCAAGACTAGACTAGGGCTGCGAAGGTAGAGAGGAAGGTGATCTCCTCCGGGTCAGGATCTGTCCTTCTTCTACCTCCAGCCAAAACCCTTCGGGTACCCTGTCCGGGAGGTTCCATTATAAGCCACACTATGAATGTCGAGGTGTGCCCTCGGCAATTCCCATGGTTGCTATACCTAGGGTTGATTGTGTGGTAGAGAACGCGTAGTATCGGTGGAATCGACGGCTGACAAGCTGGATTTACCCAGGTTCAGGGCCCTCGAGTGAGGTAAAACCCCTACTTCCTGCTTGTCTGTATTTATGGTATGAATATGAAGGTTACAAGTGTTCGACGAGCGGCTGATCTCGTCGAGGTTTTGGTGGCTATGGATTCCTTACCTCGGTCGATCACCCTCCCAACCTTTATATAGGAGGCTGGGTCTCGGGAAACATAACCGACCAAGGTTACATGTTTGGAAAGTCTTAACCGACTATAACTTGATCTAACTTGGAAAACACTCTTCGTCTCAGGCCTTCCTTCGTGGGCTTCGATTAATCTTTGGGCTTCTTTGATCATTACGTGCACCAGGTACCCTTAAGCTGGGGTACCCGCAGAGTATAACCTCGTCATTAGCCCCCGAGTACTTGCTTGACTCGAAGAATCGAGCATGTGCTCCCTTCATCGTGCACGTCATAATCTTTTCCTTTATACTCCTGATCCGACGTAGTCGTTCTACTCTTAATTTGTTTCGATTGTATGCGTATGTGAACCAAGGGATATTAACATAGTAGGCCTGACTCACTCGAATATCGAGCTCAGTTAACTGCTTACTTGAGCAAAAACCTTACTAGTCTTCAGTCAGACTTGAGTCTCTGGACTCGAGCCTGGAACGCAGTCGAAAGATTTTGCCTAGGGATATTGACATAGTAGGCCTGATTCACTCGAAAAATCGAGCTCAGTTAACCGCACATTTGGGCGAAACCATACTAGCCTTCAATCAGGTTCGAGTCCCGGACTCGAAGCTGGAAAACTTTTGAAACTTTTGCCTAGGGATATTGATATAGTAGGCCTGATTCACTCGAAAATCGAGCTCAGTTAACCGCACATTTGGGCGAAACCATACTAGCCTTTTATCAGGTTCGAGTCCCCGGACACGAAGCTGGAACATACTGGACAGGCTCGACTCAGGCCGTTGTAGGTCTTACGATTGTTCTGCAGTTTAACTTTTGATACCTAACGCGTCCGTCAGGATTTTCATCATGTCTGTTGACACAGAAAATTTCAAGGGAAAACACTGTTGGAGCGTCCCTCGGCCCATCTCGATTGCTCGGCGGGTCTTACCTTTGCATTTGCGTATGCAGCATCCGAAACATCTGCGATTGGCATAGTCCGGGAATTTATGAAGTTTGATTCTTTGATTTGTGAAGTACTTAATGCATTTTAATCGAGTCTGTAGTCGAGTGAATTTTCTTACCTTGTTTTGAAATCTATGGGAGCGCGACAGCGCTCCCATGGGAGTAGCCCCCGAGATTGTGGTTTATTGTCTTGCAATAGAGGACAATCTCAAATCATCCTTCTATACTGCTTTTTGTCAATCGAAATATTTTGTCTTTGAAATCTACGGGAGCGCGTCAGCGCTCCCATGGGAGTAGCCCCCGAGATTATGCTTTATTTCGTTTGAAGTAGAGGATAATCTAAATATTTTGCTCCTTTTTGATCAATCGCAAGAAATTTTTGATATACTCCCATGGGAGTACCTTTGCTAGTCGAATCCTTGTGTCGATTGTAGTCTCGAACCCACCACTCGAATGTGGACGTTGTCACTGCCCCTGACGTCATTCGTGACGTCTTAGGCGTGCGCTCACTGTTTTGACAAGACGTGTCTGTGTGGGCCCAATGTTCAGATTTTTGACCGCAGAAGACGCCGTTTTTATTTTGGACCCAACTTATCATGGTATAATCGGGGCAGTCTTCGGGTAACACATCTGTGTTTTTGATTTGTGCCAAGTCCCGAGTTTATCGAGTGGGTTTGTGTTTCCTGTTTGACTCAGCCCCTGAGCATGTCGAGTGGGGTTTGGGTTTTCTGTTTGACCCAGCCCCCGAGTATGTCGAGTGGGGTTTGGGTTTTCTGTTTGACCAGCCCCGAGCATGTCGAGTGGGGTTTGGTTTTCTGTTTGATCAGCCCCCGAGTGTTTGAGTGGGGTAAAAGTATATATGAGAAATATGAGGAACATGTATCTTTATTCGAAATATGTGTTCGATCAGCAAGCCGCCTCATTAAAACCTTCCAGTCCCCTTAAGTACCCTGGTAAGGGAAAAGAGTGCGTCTGAAACTTGCTGATTCTTTGACCTTATGTGCTATTACATATGAGGTTAAGAGATCTATGCATAGAACCGACGCAGGTGCGCCACGTTCCATGGGTTTGATGCTACTTCGCCCGTCTTTGCGTTCTTCAATCGATAGGCTCCTCCTTCGATGACTTCTGTGACGATGTAAGGTCCTTCCCATGGTGATGCAAGTTTATGGACTTTCTTCTGTTTCTCTCGCAGCACCAAGTCTCCCACCATGAAGGACCGTGTGCGTAATCGACGACTATGGTAGTTGCGGAGGTCTTGTTGATAAACGGCTGTTCGTGCCAAAGCCGTATTGCGTGCTTCTTCCAGCAAATCGGCTGCGTCTTCGAGTGCCTTGTTCGCGTCGTTTTCTTCATATGCTTCCACCCGTGGTGCATTAAACTTGACGTCGGATGGTAACACTGCTTCCGCACCATAGACCATGAAGAACGGTGTATACTGTGTGGAGGCGTTTGGGGTGGTCCTTAAGCTCCATAGTACTGATGGAAGTTCATCTACCCATGCACCCGCGGCCCTTTTGAGTGGTACTAAGAGTCTCTTTTTGATGCCACTGCATACGAGTCCATTGGCCTTTTCGACCTGCCCATTGGATTGTGGATGTGCCACAGAAGCGTAGTTTAGTTTGATGTTTTGTTCCTTGCAAAAGGATTTGAACTCTTCCGCCGTGAAGTTTGTACCATTATCAGTTATGATGCTATCCATTACTCCAAATCGATACATGATCGATTGTATGAAACGAACTGCCGTAGAAGCTGTTGAGCTTGTGATGGGGATAGCTTCGATCCATTTGGTGAACTTGTCGACTGCCACTAGTAAGTGAGTATGACCTCCTTTTGATGATTTCTTCAGTGGTCCCACCATGTCAAGTCCCCATTGGGCAAAAGGCCATGCTAATGGTATGGTTTTTAGCGCTGATGCGGGTGCATGTGGCTTGGAAGCGAACTTCTGGCAACCAATACATCTTTTGACTATGTCCTCTGCGTCCCTTAGCGCTGTAGGCCAGTAAAACCCTGCTCGGAAGGCTTTGGCTACGAGTGATCGACTGCCCGCGTGGTGCCCGCAAGTACCGGCATGAATGTCCCGAAGGAGATCCTTGCCATCTTCGAGTGCAATGCATCTTTGGAACATACCTGAGGTGCTGCGTTTGTACAACTCACCGTTTATGATGGTGTATGCTTTTGCTCGTCGAGTGACGCGTCTGGCCTCGTTTGTATCTTCTGGTAGTTCATTGCGAAGTATGTATGCGAGAAAAGGTTGAGTCCATATTGGCTCAATGAGAAGTACCTCAATCGGAGGATCCTCTGTGCTTGGCGCTTTGCTCTTGTCTGTAGCTGCTGTCGTGGTCGATGGTCGTTTGTCGATTGACCTACGCTCTATTCGTTCAAAGAAAACACCCGGCGGGACTGGTGCTTTTGTGGAAGCAATGTTGGCTAATTTGTCAGCCTCTTCATTGCTTTCTCTCCCTATGTGTCGTAGTTCGCAGCCATCGAAGCTGCCCTCCATTATGTTGTACAAATCCCGATAAGCGATCATGTTGTCTGCGATTGCATCACAGGCCTTCATTGTTTGCTGCACAACTAAGTTAGAGTCGCCATAAATCATTAGTCGAGTGCATCCCATGGCTTTTGCCATGCGCATGCCATGGATTAGACCTTCGTATTCGGCCTCGTTATTTGATGGGAACTCGAAACCCATTTGCAAGATATAGCGCAGTTTGTCGCCTTTTGGTGATATGAGTATGACGCCCGCTCCTGCTCCTTCATTCTTTTTGGACCCATCGAAATACATGGTCCAGGAATTTGATACGTCAGGTACCCCTGGCAATTGAGCTTCTACCCACTCGGTGTGAAAATCGGGTAGGACTTGTGATTTGATGGCTTTCGGGTGTTCGTACTTGATTCCTAGTGGTCCCAGCTCGATGAGCCATTTTGCTACTCGCCCCGTTGCGTTGGGGTTTGTGAGGACGTCTCCAATCGCTGATTTATTGACCACCGTTATCGGGTGTTCTGTGAAGTAGTGCGCCAGCTTTCTTGATGTCATAAATACGGCGTACGCCAATTTCTGATATTGCGGGTACCGCTGTTTGGACGGGGAAAGAACTTCACTTACGTAATATACTGGCCTCTGTATGCTTTGACTATGTCCTTCTTCCATGCGGTCAACCACCAGCACGGTGCTGACCACTCGATTGGTGGCTGAGATGTATAGGTAGAGTGGCTCATTTTCCTTAGGTGCTACGAGGATTGGCGGGCTTGTGAGCATCTTTTTGAGTTCGAGGAAAGCTGCTTCAGCTTCATCCGTCCACTCGAACTTGTCTGCTTTCTTCATCAATTTGTAAAATGGAAGTGCTTTTTCGCCTAGTTTGCTGATGAATCGACTGAGTGCTGCTACTCGACCAGCTAGCTGCTGTACCTCATGGAGTTTGGTAGGTCTATTCATTGTGAGTATAGCTTGTATCTTTTCTGGGTCTGCTTCGATTCCACGTGCAGATATCAAATAACCCAAGAGTTGTCCAGCTGGGACACCGAAGGTGCATTTCTTTGGGTTAAGCTTGATGTTGTATCGATTGAGATTCTTGAATGTCTCCTGTAGATCACTGATTAATGTGTCCTCCTTTTCAGTCTTGATGACGATGTCGTCGACGTAGACCTGAACATTGCGTCCTATCTGTTCTTGTAGACAGTTTTGCATCATGCGCTGGTAAGTTGCGCCTGCGTTTTTGAGCCCGAAAGGCATGGTTGTGTAGCAGTAGACCCCGAGTGGGGTTATGAATGCTGTTTTGTCTTCGTCTTCTTCTTTCATCCGAATTTGATGGTATCCTGAATATGCATCCAAAAATGATAACCGAGCGCATCCTGCTGTTGAGTCGATGATCTGATCGATTCGTGGTAATGGAAAGTGATCTTTTGGACAGCATTTGTTTAGGGCTGTAAAATCTACACACATCCGCAGGGTGTCTGAGTGCTTCTTTTCGACCAGTACAGGGTTAGCAACCCAGTCTGCCTTTTTGATTTCTCGAATGAACTTTGCAGCAAGTAACCTATCAACTTCTGCCTCGATTGCACCTCTTTTGGGATCGGAAACACGGCGCATAGTTTGCTTGACTGGTCTAGACCCTGGCTTGAGTTGTAGAGAATGCTCGGCGAACTCTCTGGGGACACCTGGCATATCAGCTGGGCACCATGCGAATATTTCCCAGTTTTTACGGAGAAATTCGACGAGCGCATTTTCCTGTTCGCTGGTAAGACTCGATGATATGTTGACGTTTTTGAGGGATCAGTTGGGTGCACTTGATGCTTTCTTGTGTCGTTGGTTGCATTGAATTGTCTGTCGGATGCTAACCTCTTGTGTTCCGGCAGAAGTGTGCGGTCGTTAGAAACCTCGAGTTTGGCGAATGATTGCTCCATCCCATACATCTCTGAGATTTTGCTGAAGTCACGGTCACATGAATCTGACCTTTGAAAGTTCCCGTTGATCGTGATGACTCCTTTTGGTCCTGGCATTTTGAGCTTGAGGTAGGCGTAGTGTGGGACGGCCATGAATCGAGCGAAAGTGGGGCGCCCAAGTATTGCATGGTATTGTGACTTCCAATCGACCACTTCGAACTCAATCGACTCGGTTCTGAAGTGAGTAGGATCTCCAAACGTAACATCGAGTTGTATGGTGCCTTCTGGGAGCACTGCTTTGCCTGGACGATACCGTGGAAGGTACTTGCGGACTTTGGCAGATTTTCGACTGATTTGTTCATTCTGCGTAGCGTATCTGCAAAGATTATGTTGAGGCCGCTACCTCCGTCCATGAAGACCTTGGTCATGGCGTAGCCTCCGATTTGGGCGTCGAGTACCAAGGCTGCATGCCCTGGTCGATATACTGCGGGTGGATGGTCCTCTCGATTGAAGACAATCGGAGTTTCTGATCCTTTCAAAAAATTGTGATAGCTGGGGGTGCCATGACCGCCATATTGACGTGTCGAGTGTGTAATTTTTGCTCTCTATTGGAGGGACGTCCTCGCTGGATCATGTTCATCTGCCCGCGAGTTACGGGATATTTTTGTTCATCTCCTTGCTGCATCTGGTGCACGGCTGCTGCCATTTGTGTTCCCGTAACGGGTTGTGCTGGCACCATGTACACTGGCGTCGGTTGCGCTGGTGTTGGTGCAGTATACACCTGAGTAGGCTGTGTTTGCGGTGGTATGGAATATACTGTGCTTGTTGTACTTGTTGCGGTGCTGGATATGCCTGAACAGGCTGTGCTTGTGATGTAGTCGATGGAGTGTGCGTCAGTTGAGGAGGTGCACGTCCATCTTTTGCAGTCGTAATATATGTTCAATCGCGAGTTGATCGAATTCCCTGCAATTTCTCAGCGAGTGGCTAGAGCGAAGCTTACCATCATCCCCTCTGTAAAGATGGAATCTGCAATAATCGTCCATCCTTTCTTCGACTGAGCGCTCAGGCTCTTTGTCTGCTCGCCTGCGCCATTCGGGCCTCTTGTAGCTATCGCGGTCATCGCGTTTGTTATCTCCGCAGCGGTCTCGACTGTCGCGTCGATCATCTGTGCAATGATCTCGATTGTTACGATGATCGTCGGTCGTTTATCAGTTTGGTCGCGGCTGTCCCTTGACTGGACAAAGCCTGCTGCGATGAAGTTTGGATGGTCATCGTCGTGATAACGATTCTTGCGTTTGCGCCTTCGATCATCTCTGTAGCTATCTCTGCGGTCTCGACTGCCACCCTCGTGATTTTCATGTGATGCTACGGGTCGAGTGCCTCGTACGGAGTCTTCTCCATCTGCCCACTTTGTTGCGAGTACCATGAGTGCCGCCATTGTCTTTGGATCTTCTCGACCAAGTGTTTCTTTGAAGTCTTCTCTCCAGAGTCCGTTTTTGAAGGCGTCGATTGCCCTATCTTCTGATACGTTGCCTACTGAGTTACGGATGGTGGTCCACCGCCGTATGTACGATCTCAGAGATTCATCTGACTTTTGCTTGCAGGTCCGGAGCTCCTCGAAAGTTTTGGGGCGCTCACATAGAGGCTCGAAGTATTTGATGAAATCACCTTTGAAGTGCTCCCACGAATCGTAGTATGATTCGGGTAGCGATTTGAGCCAATCGCGAGCTGTTCCTTCCATCATGAGTTGTATGTACTGCATAGCTGTAGTTGTGGTCCGCGCTGACATCCGACTGCCAGCCTGTAATCTTCTAGCCAGCCTGATGGCTCTTGTTTGCAGTTGAACTTTGGCGTGGTAGCTAGCGAAAACTTCTTGGGCATACGAGCCTCCCGGATCCGTCGAGTGAAGCATAGCGCTCCACATGGCCCGATTTCTGCTTCCGAGTCTGAGCTGTTGCTGTATGACCTCCTCGAGTGGCTCCTGCTGGAACGATGACGGCGTGAGCTTTTTCGACTGCTCCTTCCCCGAGGACTTCGACTGCGACGGTCCCGATCTGTATCTCTCCTTGGAGTTGCTTGTGGATGCTGTATGGCTTGTGCTGCTATTGCCAGTTGTTTGTACAGTTGGAGGTGCTGATCCCTCTTTGGGTCTCCTGCAGGAGGTTCGATTGTTCTGAGATAGGTGCCTAGCGTCATCAGCGCCCCGGCTGGCTCAGTAGGTATGGGACTCCTTCCGCGTCGACTGCCATAAAGGCTGGGTTTAGATTCCGAGTGACCGCTGCACGATCTGCGTCTCCGAGGTTTATGAATCGTGACCTATTCGCGGGGTCGTTTCTGCCCGTTGAACTCGTAGACAATGCTCTTCGCCGAGCACTCGATATGCTGGCTTGCTTTTTGCGTTCTTCGAGTACTGCTCGGTAGTTCTTCAACCGTATCGATTCTTGCCACTGGAAGTATTGTAAGGTCAATACCTCTTCCGGAGTTGCGTTTGCTGGTAGCATTGTGCAGCTTTCGATTACTTTGCTCACTTTTTCCGCCATCTCTGCGGTGATGGTCAGCGTGGTTGTTCCGTCAGGCATGGTGACTGTGCAAGGGTATTCTGTAGGTCGACGGCATGTTGCAGCTGCTGACGTTTCTGCTGTACTCGCGGTGTATACCTGATACGGAACCACCCGATCTTCTGCCCATGTGTTGCTAATGCGCATTATGGATTCGGCGTCGTCATCCAGGCTCATGTTGGAGTTGCTTTGCTTGCTGGGGTTTCTGCCGCAATCGAGTTGATCTTCGAGTGCTTTGTCCAGGCTATTTGCATCGCAGGTGAATATCTCGTGGCTGGCACGGATTTCTGGGCCGTTGAGATCGGCGAGGTATATGTTGTCATCTATGTTCTCCTTGTTCCCCGCGACGTCGTTGCAGTCGACGACGTTGTCGAGTGACTCGATTGAGTTGTTTGGGCGGTACGCAGATTCGATCTCGCTTCTTCCAAATCTTTTTGCCACCTCGTCACGGAACTCTTGCGAGGTCATGGATGTTGCAGAGTCGCTTGGCGATTGGATCGGGACGATCTGTGACGATGTCGCGCCCAAGATGGATGGTGTTGCAGTCGAAGCGTTGTCGATTGTCTCTGTGTCGAGTGTCTCCATGTCGAGTGGGTCTAACAGGTCCTGCACACCATCTTTATCGAAAAGAAGTTAAATTTTCCAACTGTAATATCCAAACCTGATTCGAGTCTGGCAAAGGCTTGTTGAGCCTCCATCGAGTGCGGCATGAGCCTCCTTGGAGATTTTGGCGAGTGATCGCTTTTTGAATTGATGCTGGTAGATCTTGCCGGCGAGTTGCCGTTTGCAACGGTGGTCGGTGATTTGCTTTTTGATGATGTAGTAGGCGAGTTACCTTGTGCAGATGCGATCGGCGGGTGGCCGCTTGATGATAAAACCGGCGAAACCGTGAGCCCAATACTACCTTTTCCCACAGACGGCGCCAATTGTCGAGGTGTGCCCTCAGCAATTCCCATGGTTGCTATACCTAGGGTTGATTGTGTGGTAGAGAACGCGTAGTATCGGTGGAATCGACGGCTGACAAGCTGGATTTACCCAGGTTCAGGGCCCTCGAGTGAGGTAAAACCCCTACTTCCTGCTTGTCTGTGTTTATGGTATGAATATGAAGGTTACAAGGGTTCGACGAGCGGCTGATCTCGTCGAGGTTTTGGTGGCTATGGATTCCTTACCTCGGTCGATCACCCTCCCAACCTTTATATAGGAGGCTGGGTCCCGGGAAACATAACCGACCAAGGTTACATGTATGGAAAGTCTTAACCGACTATAACTTGATCTAACTTGGAAAACACTCTTCGTCTCAGGCCTTCCTTCGTGGGCTTCGATTAATCTTTGGGATTCTTTGATCATTACGTGCGCCAGGTACCCTTAAGCTGGGGTACCCGCAGAGTATAACCTCGTCAATGAAGAACCCATCAATCCAGACATGCAGGAGTAGGGCTTTTAGCCGCCGGGCGGCCTGAACCTAGGTAGCTCCTTGTGTCCCTTTGGTTGCATGCTTTGATCGTGGAGAGGAGAGCTTGATCTAGACTCCGCCCAAGAAGACGATTCTCAGCCTCCTTCGCGCCCGGGTCGAACCTAAAAGGGGGTATCCTATACTCCCGGTGTCCGTGCAACGAGACACGACATCTGGCGCGCCAGATAGGGGGCGCAAGCGCTGGATTCGCCTACATCAGCCGCGACGGCAAGCTCTTCGTCGACAACTTCGGAGTCTACGTCAGGCTCCTCTTCTTCGGAAGCAAGCTCATCGTCAAGTTCTTCTTCTGGTTCGCGATCTACGGCAAGATCATCAAGAACTGCCTCGAGCTCCTCGTCCGCGACCGGATCCGCTCCAGGAACAGCCGTCTCCTCGGGGCAAGGCAAGCAGCTGCCTCAGTCACAAGCAAGAGTCATGTCGGGAGCTCGGGAGGTCTTTGGAGAGCAAGCGTGCCAGGCATCGCGGAAAGGCTGGGGGCTAGAGGAAGCTCTGGGCGTGGCCCGGGCGCTTCTCTCCTTCCCCCTAGATCCGTGCAAGAGTGATCCCCGTGCGAAGGCATGGATCAACAGCTTGGAAAACCTGCTGGACTACGCTCTCCAATGCCACGCTCCCACGAATCCTGCCCCGACCATCGACCACGGCGCTGCCGTCCCCAAGCCACTACCTCCGGCGGAGGAACAGCCTGAGGACCCCCATGGCAAGCGGCCCATGGAACTTCCTGAAGAAGGTGCTGGCCAGAGCTCCAACCCCAGGTGTGGCTCGCGGGAGGACATGGAAGGCCAGGCCAGCCAGCACCTCAAGACCTGCTGCACGCCGTACCCTGCTACCGTCTCCGACCTCTATCACCTAGAGCAAGAAGCTGAGGAGACGCTGCGTCACTACATCTGGAGGTTCCGGGGCGTCGTCGACCGCATTATCCCGAAGTACCTCTGCAAGGCTTCCGTCATCGCCGCATTCCACGTCAACGTCCGCAACCCCAAGATGCGTGAAAAGATGAGTATCCGCGTTGTGGATACCCTGGAGAACTTGTGGGACATAGCCGACCGATGTGCCAGGATGGAAGAAGCTGCTAACCTTCCTCCCGCAAGAGTCGTTGAAGCAATTCGTGCTGTGTACCCGGAAGAACCGTGTTGCCACAAGATGTACCCCGAAGTGGCCAGTTGTCGTTCAAGAGCTTCCATGATGAATAAAAGATAAGTTACCCTCAAACCTGTTTCTGCAGTACGTGCTATCTACTTCTCGGGTAACAGAACATGTGCGGAACTAGAAAGGCAAGGCTCGACCGTCGTGCGAGCACTCATGGGGTATCGACTCTCCCGGGGGTAAAAGCGGTGCACAGACCTGATGCACCCCGGGGACGTGCGTGCCAACAGAGTGAGCGGCTTTTTGGGAATCGGTAGGGCTCGCGAGTGCATGCCTGACCTGTCAGGGCCTCGCGGGTAAGCTTACATCCCAGAAAGTTCCTCAAGGACGTGGAGAAAAGTAAAAAC
The DNA here is from genome assembly GCA_947311845.1 of Poa pratensis. Lineage (NCBI taxonomy): Eukaryota > Viridiplantae > Streptophyta > Magnoliopsida > Poales > Poaceae > Poa > Poa pratensis. The sequence goes on along the minus strand of CAMZMU010000094.1, from coordinate 25,841,597 downwards.
ATGCTAAAGACAAATAAAAGCAACCCGAGAACTAGAGTAGCACAACAAGTTCTAGCTTATTACAAGCAAGTTTCAATAAGCTGATACATGAGATCTGACGCAAAGTTTATTGGGGGCACGAAGTGCCCAAACATGATGCAGGGCGACTAGTGAGGCGGGAATTTCCTCATGGCAAGTGCAGTCGCGGGAGCCGACACCGCTTGGAGTGAAGTCCTGGAAGGCGACGAGGTCGAGAAATCTGGCAAGGCAACGCCAGGATGGGCTTCCCTGAAGGACGCCATCACCAAGGACGCCGTCACCTTTCTCGTCTCGTGCTTGTCACTCACAAGCTGGGTGACCATCTTGTTCTTGAAAGATCGGAGATCAGCGGCCACTCCCCTGATGAATCTTGCGACGAGAGGCAGACTCTGCCGCTGAGGTTCCAGCACCGGAGCTTCGGTGGGCAGATTCAGCCGCCTCACTCGCGTCGTCGCCAAATCGCAGGCGGCCTCAACCTCGGCGAAACCTTCCTGGTTAAGACGGCGAAGCTCGGACAGCTCAGTGGATGCCTGGGAGTTGGCCTGGATCAGCTTTTGATGGCCTTCCTTCAGTGCTGCCAGCTCTTTACTCTGCGCTTCCAAGGATTCCTTCAGCTCGGATATCTTCTGGCCGTCACTCTTGGCTTGCTGCTGCAAAGCTCGGACGGACTCCTGCTCCTGATGGAGGACATTCTTGATGTCTTCGATGGTTTGGACGGCCTCTTGCTCCTTGGACTTCCAGAGTTGGATGTCCTTATCCTAGACCTCGAGCTCTTCGCGGTGGCGGTCCTCTGCCTCCCTTAGGCGTTTCTTGGTCTGCTGCTCCTGCTGGAGTTTCTGGAGCTCCAAGGTCTTCTCCTTCTCAGCCAGTTCTGCCTCCCGGGATGCTAGCTGCCACTCTTTCGCCAGGATGACCTTACCTTGGCGCTCACTTTCGGCCTTCCGGTCTGCATCTTTCTTCTCGAGAGCCGGGAGCAAGGTGGTGATCTGGGTTGCCAAGCGGTTCAGCTTGTCCATCCCCTTCTGGATCAGGTCCTCGACACTCTCGATGGTCCCCACGACGGCGGCCTCACGGTCGCACAGATCTTTGCCCAGCTGAGCTATCCCGCAGATGATGGCATCCATCGCGTCGTCACCACTAATGGTGAACCCTGGAGTAGCTGTCGGGGGACCTCCTGGGGCAGGCACACTTTTCATGCGGTTGGCGGCCAGGCTCTCCTTGATCTTCATCAGCACCGCCATCTCCTTACTGGCGCCGGAGTCGGTGGAAAAAGCGGCAAAAGTCGTTAACATTGTCCCAGTCATCAAGGAGCTTTCTATCAAATCAAGGCTTGGACCCGGAACAGGGTTCGCGGTCTGCATTCCCATAGCCCGTGAACTCGGGGCGCCCTTGGTCACCTCTTGACCCTCTGAAGGCGAGAGGGAAGGTGGTTTCTCCTGGCTAGTCCCGCCGAGAAGGCCGCCAGGAGAAAAGACGTTGGCCACTGAAGCATCTGGGAACAAAAGGATGTCAGGAAAAGCATTGGTGCGTCAAGAAAACGAAGTTACCCGCAAGCTCTGGGTTACCTGCTTGCTCGGGCGTCAGGGCGTCGAGCGCTTTTCCCGGGTGAGCTAGGGAGGTCGCCGTTACGCTCCCCACTCCGCTCCCCCGACGGCCTTCAAGTTCTGCTATGGGAGGAGGAAGCATCCCTCCTCCACCGGCTCCAAGGCTAGTGGCGGTGTCGTCCTCCGTCGTGTCACGCCGTCTCTTGCCAGTACCCAAGGAAGGAGTACCCCTGCACCAACATTCGGTCATTTTCCTTGGGGAAGGCAGGAAATGCAAAATGCAAGAAAGAAGCGAAGGGCTTACTCCCGGGTACGCTTGTTGCCCATTGCCGGGGGAACGTCTACCGACGCAGCAGAAGAAGCCTGGGGGCTCGCCGGCGGCTCTCCCAAGGCAGCAGGTGGCTCCATCATGGGAGACAGGCGGCCGGTGGAAGCTCTCCGGCGAGGGGCTCGGACGAAGTCTGTCGTGGGTTTGTCACGTCAGGTGTCATAGATGACTTCGTAGGTGTGGGATTATGCGAGTCAAGCATCTCCGAGCTTGGGATCGCAGGAACAAAGATCAACACAGATTTACCCAGGTTCAGCCCCCTCAATGTGAGGTAAAAGACCTACTTCCTGCCTACCCTAGATTGGTATTGATATGATAATCGAGGTGTTACAATGGAGGCGATCCGATCTGGTACTCGCCGTATGAGCTAGGGTTTGGGGCTTGATAGCTTGACCCGCTCTAAGTCCTGCGAGTCCTCTTTATATACACAGAGGCTCGCTAGGTTACAAAAGGAAACTTCCCCCATAAGGAATACATCCACAGAGGCCTACTCGGAGACTACTTGGTCTTCACGTCCTCCGGGATATGTCTTCTAGATCTTTCCCTTATGGCGGTTCAATATTGGGCTTGCTCCCAAGTGGGCCTCGTCCGTGCGAGTAAGTTAAGTCGCACTGGGCCGCGGGTTAATCCAGAAAGTATTCCCCCGACATTAGCCCCCAAGATTGGTTAGGACTTTACGGTGAGAATCTTCTGACCTTTTGAAATGGTCTCTGAGCCGCACTGTAAACGTTCTGACCAATCTCCTGACTTATGCGATTCAGAGCTGTGACTCATCTGCGCGACTCATCTCTTCTTCTGGAAATATTCCGTTTCCTTTAATTGCGGACCGTTACTCGTTTTGCGGGCGCAAATTGTGCCGCTGGTTGCGAGCGCAGATAATGCCGTTAGTTGCGGGCCCCTTCAGTTATAAGCTGCGGCCACCTAGGTCATTATCCATTTGCCCTTGCAATCTTCTCATCCCTAGCCGCGCCGTCTTCTTCCTCGACCCGAGCCTAGTTCCCCAATCCAATCTCCCCCTCGCAATGGCGCCCAAGGCGAAGCCATCTGACGATAGGCGCAAGATCTCCTGCAACTGGGAAGGATCCTGGGTAACGGAGGAAACTCTTGCAGATCTGGCCGAGGCTGGCTTCTTGCCGCCGAAGGAGGACGGCGTCTGGCGGGTGCCAGGCGATGAAATCGAGCCGCGCCCCAAGCCCAACGAGCTGGTGATGTTCGTGGAGCACGTGGAGCGTGGATTCACGCCGCCAGGTTCTCCCTTCTTCCGCAATTTGCTGCAACGCCTAGGCCTCCGTCTTCACGACATCGGGCCCAACTCAATGCTCCAGGTGAGCAATTTTCACGTGCTGTGCGAGGACTATCTTGGCATAGCCCCCAACATCGATCTATGGCTGGCCTCTTTCACCTGCAACAGCCAACTTGTCTCCAAGGGTGGCGCCTACGTTCAGGTCGGCGCCATCTCTCTTCAACGCCATAGGAACTCTTGCCTTCCCAAGCTAGCCCTGGCGAATCGACCCAGGGCTTGGCAAAAATATTTCTTCTATTGCCAAGATACTTCACCGGAGGGCGAAACTCGCCTTCCCTCCTGGTCTAACACCCTCTTCGTGCCTACCGAGGCACTGAAATCAAAACCCCGCGACTCGTCCATGTCCTTCATCAATGAGTCGCTGATCAAAGTCCGCGCCTTAATAGGTCATGGTCTTACTGGCCTTGATCTTCTCTCTTGCTGGACCAAATGGCGCATTCAGCCCGTGAGTCCACGACAGCGATCCTTCCTTGAGTGCACAGGCACCTCTGCTGACGTTGATCGTATCAAGGCTTCGGACTGGAGGCCTGAGGATTGGGTGGAATTTGTCACCCGCGTGACTGAGGAGAAGGACATCTCCTTCGATAAGGTGGGGCTTGCCCCTTTCAGTGTTAACAACAAGCCTTTTGAGGTAACTCCTCTTCTCTGTCTTTTCGCCTTCGTAGTTGAGTCGCATTCCTTTTCTTAATACTGCAACTTATATTTCCCTGATCCAGGCTGATGAGAACTACTGGTCGCTGCCTGCGACCGTCGCCGGCACTGCTGCTCCCAAGCGTGCCGCACGAAAGAAGTTGCTGCCCACTCTAGAGGGCAGCGAGACTGCTGATATCCCTTCTGTTGCTTCTGCGGCCTCAGATGGTGAAGAACCGAACTGGACGAGGATGACAGTCCAGTGCCAGCCGCGAGTTCTGTTGCCGCGGCTGGACCAACTCCCCGTAGAGCCTCCAAGAGGCTATCTCGTGAGGAACCAGAGGTTGATGCTCTGGAAAACCCTGAGGCCACGAAGCGTCGCAAACCTGCTACGGGCGCGACCTCCTCGTTGCCAGGCGTGCTTTCAAAGCCACCGCCTCTGCTGAAGAAGACATGGGTCCCCACTCTGGTAATTTCTGTTGTCTTGTCATCTTGAATGCTTATTCTTTTTCCTCTACTGACACGCAAAACTTCTGCTCGTAGATTCTGGGACCCAAGGCCTGTCCTCACCGTCAAGCGGTGAACTTATGGCCTTTGTGAAGATGGCTCCAGAGTTAGTAACTTTTCCCTGTGCTTATAATACTTTTATTCTGGCTTATGTGCTTCTTCTTCACACAATGCTCTTGCTTTTTGCAGAAGTGCGGCTAAACCCGCGACTGAGCCTGGAACCGCGGTTGAGCCGCATTTATCACCTGCGGCTCATACCGCCATGGTAGAGGGCGTGGCCACCACTGATGACCTGGCCACGGTCCCTGTTCTTGACACAGCCACCCAAGAGGTGGCTCTGGAGGATAGAACGGATCCCCTTATGATCCAGGACGTGGAGAAGGTCAACCCCTCCTCCATAGATGTAATGGCCAAGGATGCTGATGCGCCAGTGATTGAGTCGCCAGCGGCGGACAGCCTGCGGTCGCCAATTCTGTGTGCTGAGGTTGCTTCTTCCTCCTCCACAAGCCGCGCTGAGAGACTGTCAGAGGCTATCATTGCCTCAAATGACAAGCAAGCCATGGAGCTCCGCAAGGCACTGTCTGACCTGTCTGCGGCTTATAAGGTAAACTTCTATTTCCAGTTATCTGTCTCTAGCCCCCAAGGATCAAGTTTCTTCTTTGACTGTAAAGGGAGACTTGATGCTTCTCTTTTAGCTGTTGATATTTACTAACTGATGTACCCTTCGTAGGAGGAACTAAGCTCCATAACAGCTGCCAAAATTGCCTTGGAAAAGCAGCTGGGGGATACTCCTTCTGAACTGGAGAGGCTACGCGAGCTCCTTGGCCAGCGTGACGCTGAGCTGAAGAAGAGGGAAACCAGGATGGGCGAGCTATCTGATGAAAGCTTCAAGTTATCTGAGCAAGCCAAAGCCACCGAGCTGCGGCTTAAAACTGTTGAAGAGAAGTTCCAAGAGAGGGTCCAGCAGCTGGACCTCCAAGTCAGTGCTCAGAAAGACGCCATTGCTGATGCCAATGAGGACGCAAGGCTTAAGGCTGTTTCCATTGGCGAACTTGAGAAAAAGTTGAAGAAAGTTTCTGATGCCCATAACCTTGTCCATGCCAAAGTGTGCATCATGACTCAAGAGTTAACTGGTATGTGTTGCGACTCATATCTGCATCTGTTTTCTCTACTATCTTTGCCTGTATGTTGTAAAGCTGACGGAGACATGCCTCGATGTAGGTGAATATGCCAAGGAGCAGCGCGGCAGTACTCAAGAGCAGCTGGAGTATATCCGCGATTTTTCGCGAAGAACTTGTGACGCCATGAAATCACTGTCCAAGTGCCTGCTGCCGACCAAGCCAGTCCCCGGTGATTCTGAAGGGCTGCTGAAAAGACTGCTTAGGGCGCCTCAGTTCTTTTTGGACTGGAAGGAGTCCTCAGCTCGCACCGGCGCGGCTCATGTTCTTGCTTTGGCCAAGACGTACTATCCTTCCTTTGATGCCGCCAAGGTTGCAAAAGGTAGGCCCTCGAAGAAGGTGGATGGCACCGAACTGACGGCCTCAGAATATGCGACGACTTGGAAGGATATGCGGGCCACGCGACTGAACTGGTGGAGGGGATAGATCTTGCGACCTATATGGGCAAGTATAATGCTGATGGAAGCAGATGGGAGAAGTTACCCGCTCCGTCATCTAGTGCGGTGATTCCGCAGGAAAAGAACCCCTCTCCAGGCGTATCCAGCTCTGCAGCCCCCAAGCCCGCGACTGAAGAGCCCTCCAGCGAGCCTGCGATTGCTCCTTCTGGCAAGCTTGGTAAGCCGCCTGTTCCTCCTTCCCACCGGCCAAAAGCTGCGCACAAGTAAAGAAAAAAAATGGTTTTGATGATCTTGGCTCTTAGTGGTCTGTAATAATTGTTAGAATTTATGTGTCATAAGACAATATTATGGTTTGCTTAAGTACTCTCAGCAGTACATGTTTCGACCAATAGGCTGGTCCTTATGATTTGTCTCGGTTTTTCCTCACTTAGGCCCTTGCGCGGCTCAGTATTTCCCACGTAAAAAGTGCGTGTTCAGATTCGAGAGCGGCCATGATAGGCAATCAAACTCGATTGACGCCGCACCCCCAGTACTTTGGCCGCATAGTGCAAGTCGCATCCAAGAGAGGTGTCACATCCCAAATTTTGGAACTAAGAAAAACTTAGTTTTACCAGACCCAAAATTCAGAACCAACAAAAACTTTTTGAAATACTTCACTGATGATTGTGTTTTCCTTCCCACTGCTATGTTTGAACAGGGGTGACTTGTTGTTTAATTTGTTTGACTAGTAAATATAAGACCCAACCAGTATAAAAATATATTTAACTTGGTGATCATGTCATGACAAGAAAAATATTCCATGTATCTTTTCCATTCTTATTTTGGCCAACTCCATTTCAATGACACTTGGTTTATCAGCAACCAAAACTAATACCAGTATTTGAGAAAGCAAAAGTATTTCCAAAATTTACTTGTTTATAAACTAAGGAGAACTACATACTATCTCCTGCCTATATTTCAACATTAATATTTTTGCAAGTATTTTTAGCTCTTATTTTAAAAACCTCTATTTTGACATGACCTTTAGGTAATTTGCTTGTTGTAGGAATTTGAATTCAAATATAATATTCAACTGATTGAATTCATAAAGTAATTCAAATTAAAACATTGAAGGAACTAAAATAACAATTATATAAATGATTTAATAAAAGATTTAATAACTCAAATCTTACAATAAATATTACAACTTATTGAATTCTTGCAAAGGCAAACAAATCATTTTTCTAAACATAAAATACAATGTCTTTACCCCTTTATTACAAGAAACTGAATTTCAAAAAGGAAAATTACAATTGTTTCCTAAACTAAAATGTCTTGTATTCCTTTCTTCTCCTTTTGATCTTTATACCAATATTGTTTCCCTGCAAAACAAATGAAAAGCAAAGACAGAACTAAACAAAGGGGATTAGGGTTAGATTATCCTCAGTTAGGCAGTGTGATGCACTGCTAAACACATCATCGGATTTAAGACAAGGAACTTAGTGTAGTATCTGTTCTTAATCATCATATTTAGCCTCAGTACAACATCCCAGGCTATAAAATCCACATGGCCAGTAAAAAGAAATGAAAACAAATATGAAGATAAGCTCAACCCATCAATGCCAGTCTCTGAACTGAGCCAGCAAAGGAGCCCACAGCACACACAGTCCTGGTAGCCATCATCACACTGCAATAGGCATGTGAATAACAAGGGCAAAGGGAGTTGTAGGACACAAGCCACACAGCCCTGTTTCACCCACCACCATTCACTACACATGCACAGCTACTTCACTCCCAGGAGGAGGATAAAAGCAAGGGACAGCAGTAGCAAGCAAGGAGCAAGCTCATTTCACTCAGCTCAAGTTCATCACCCACACAGCCCACAGTTCATCACTAAACCACCAATCCCTCCACTTTTCACCACTGGATTCTTGCCTAAAGCAAGAGCAAGATGGATAGAAGCACAAGGCCAAGTAGGAGCTGGGAGGAGAAGGCCAGGAGCTGGAAAGGAAGCAGCTGAAGCAGGAGGAGCAGATCCACAAGAACTACCAGGAGCAGATCCACAAGAACTACCAGGAGCAGATCTACAAGGACTGCAAGCAACAGATCCACAAGAACTACAAGCAACAGCCCCAACATCACCACACTTGAGCACAGGTTGATATTCTATCTCTAAGCCAAATGATCTGCTAGATGCACATGGTGTGGTGGAGTGTTTTCCCTCAGCTAAGCATAGAAATGCTATGCTAACATCATCACAGGGATTTAAATCAAGCAAAGCATCTGTTCTTATTAAAGAAGAGCCTCAGCCTATGCATCATGGGCAAGGGACATAAATCCATCAATTTGAGCAAAGGCATACAAGCTTTATTTGCTTAAGTTCTTCAATTGTGAAGCACAAATCCAGCATTTAGATGCTGGGCACAAAACCCACAAAGGGGAGAGGCACCACAAGCACAAACATGCACTAATAACACCACTGGGTAGTATAAATAATTTTTCCCTAGGCTAAAATAATTAGAATGCTTCTGTGTAACTCGAAGGAGGCATCACAGCAAGCAAAGCTAAATTATTTAGCTCAAGCAAATGAGATATACTAGCACAGGGCATTAATAGAGCATTTCATGAAAGGAACAAAATTATCAGAGAGCAATATCAGAGCAAGACATCACACAGGTTTCCAGCAGAAACACATCTCTGAATACAAGGTTCAGAGTAGCACACACTTGCTACACTGCTTGGGCAGATAAGTGGGTATAGCAAAAGACAGCACAAGCAAGTATCACCACAGCAAGAGCCACTAGCTAAATCTTCTCCAGCATTTTGCACAGGGACATTTGGGAATCATCCAGAGGATATCACAGGAGCTGCAAGGCAGCAAAACACCTAGCAATAAGGAAACCTAAAATCACCACTAGCAGCTCACATCACAGAGCAAGGCACGAAGGCCTGGAGGGGAAAAGAAGAAGAAGAAGAGAGGAGAGAGGAGAGGAGCTCACCATCGCCCATGGCCGTAACTCCACGGCGGCGGGGCAGTGCCCGCGTGGCCGATGAAGGAGGACCACGGGAGGAGAGCACCCATCATTACCACCACCAAGGCGGCACAGAGAGTGATGCTCTGCACCTACCATGGGAGCTCGAGGAAGCTAGAAGGCGAGGGAGAGCACGGCGGAGCGGCGTCGTCCCCGAACCCTAACCCTCGGCTTTGAGTTGCGCACGGCCGCATCAGGCGAGGAGGAGTAAATCGCCGGGGTAGGAATGGAGAGGACTGCGAGGCGCGTCGTTTGCGCCCAAGCACGGCGGCGGAGGTTGCCACGCTTGGCCGGAATCAAGGGGCGACGGCGGCGGCGATTCTGAATCGCGTCGGGCTCGGGAGTGAGATGGAGAGAGAGAGAGAAGCGAGTGAGAGAGTGTGGCCGGTCGGGTTGACCACCGACCCGAGCCAGGTTTGGACTGGGTTCAACCCAGTTGACCCAGGGGCAAAAGGGTCAATTCACCTTTCCAAAGAATTTAATTCAAAGAAAATGGTTTATTCAATATAACTAGAAATTCAGTGCAGAAAAATAAATAAAAATATTCCTAGTAATCTTAAGAACTCGAGGAAATTGTTTTGTATTATAAATTACTTTATCTTGATTTAAAATATAAGATATACCTTTATATCTATAAAACTTATTTTAAATAAGAATTTAAGTTGAAAATTCAAACAAAATTCAAATAAATTAAGAAATAAATATATTCTTAATTTCCTCATAGAATAAAATAAAATTGTGTTACATAAATGATTCCTCCTATTATTTAATAAATCAAAATTTAAGTTTAATTAGTTAAATACTTTCTTCAAACCTCAAATATTCTAAAAAGGGAATTTAAATAAGATAAAATTATTAAAATTCTCATTAATGAAAAATACAAATAACATATATCAAAATGAACAGAAAATTAAAATCTATCTGTTTCTATAAAGCAAACACCTGTTTGACTAAAATTGAATCACCCTAACATTGAAACAACACTTTACTTATTAATTTAAATATTGGTTAATTCAATTAAATTGAACCCAATTGGTTTGCCTTGTGTGACTACCGTAGTTATTTGTAGAGTTTATTATTGTAAGGTGGTGATGTTTGATTGAGTAGTTTAGTGATTGCTTGTGTTGGTTTGTTTATCGATTAGACGAGAACGTTGCTGGAATTATCGAGGAGGGGGAATTTGTTGAACCTGAAGATCAAGACCAAGGTCACTTTGCCGAGCAAGGCAAGCTATCCTCTGAGCTTGCATTTATATACATCTATTTTGATTCACATGTTTTACTTATAAAGAGCATAAGTGATTTATGTGGTGTTTGCCACTAAAACTATGAGTTTGAAAATCCCTTTTGTTTTCAAAATACAAGTATATTATTTTGACACCCTATATGGAGATATTAGATGGAAATTCTTTTTTAAACTATAGGATGGGAAAAACATTGTTTATTTAAAACTCCTTTGAAAGTACTTTGATGAGTTGTTGGAATGCCGAGATGTCGGTGTTGTATTGGAAAAGTGGTGATGTTTATGAAAAATGCACAGTGTGTCCTTGTACTTACGTCAACCATCCGATACCCTGTGCGACCACCTCCACCACATATGGGAAAAGGGCGTAGTCATATAATTTGCTCATATTAGTATGGGATTCCTCAACAACGAGGATGACCTCGTTCCATGAGGGGATGGTCATGGCGACCTACCCCCTGACCTGGGTCCTGGCATCTGAGGATGGGGGATTGAAGGGTTCGCTCGCCGGGCAGAACTACGAGTCCTCACACTTAGGTTTCCCGACGGGGAATCTGGACTGGGTGTTGATGGAAAGGATGATAATTTCGTAGCGGTAGGATCCTATACTAGCATGAGCAAAGGACAGGCTATGGTCGGCGGCTTACTTCGCATACACCTGTATGGCGAGACGTGGCGGACACGATGAGCTGCCGAATGGATGTGGGATAAAAGCGTGCTACCTCTGCAGAGGGTTAAAACTATTCGAATAGCCGAGTCCTCGGATATGGACAGCTGGGAGACCCTACTTTGACCATGTGCAAGTTTTGCAAAGTTTTGAGATTTGAAAATAAAATGGAGATGTGTTGGATCTGCAACTATACCGACGGGCTGGTATGAGGTTGCTGGAGAATGAATTGGCCATGAAGGGCTATGGTTGGAAAAGAAGGAGTTTGGGGAAAATAAAACCTGGTAATGATTTTTGGAGAAAAAGTTTATAAAAGAGACTTCTTACCTTTTTCAACAAAGATGTATTTACGGGGAAAAGTTTTAAAGGAGACTTCTTACAAAAACAGATTTATGGGAAAAATTCTAAAAGCCTTCCTTTCTTTTTCAATTAAAGGTATAGAGATTTCAAAACAAAGTTTTATTAAACAAAAGTCTATCCTTCTCTTTTTAAACAAGGATATAGAGTTTTCAAAGCAGAAAAAGTTTTATTTAAACAATAAAAAGAGTAGTGCATGCTCATTTCGGGGGTAGTTTGCGAGTACATTCAAATGTACTCATATTGGTTTCGTCCCTGGCTATTGTCTTAGCCAGATTTTGAAGAAGAACTGTTCGAAGAAGAAGACTTCACTAACGTCAATGCGAACTAGGGCGCTTCCCAGTCAGCTGCCTGTAGGGTTGGCAAGTGACTTGGGCTCCACGTTGATTTGGTGATTTCCGCTGCGAATACCTGATGAAGTTATGGCTTCAATCAAGTAAGTACATTTATTCGGTATTTATAGGTGTTCTGTGATATCAATTCGAGTTATGTGCAACAACAAACTGATCATGGGATTGTTGCAGGAAACATAACGGGTATCTCGGATACCTAATCCGGGGTCCCCACAGACTTGGTATCAGAGCCATCCTGACTGTAACAGACCTTAGTTAGCATGGACGTTAGTTAGGAAAGAAATATTTTGTTAAAAATATATTGTTACCAAAAACATATTTTTATCTAAGGAAGTCCAAAAATAGCTTCCACTCTTCTCACCTTCTCAAATATTTCCGAGACTAATCCCTCTATTTAAGATTTTTCAAGGATTTCTCTAATCCCTCTTACCCGTTCAAAATACTTGACGATGAACCCAAGTGAGACCTAATCAGCTAGCACCCACAAGAAGAAGTTTCCATCCCAAATACTCGACATTTAACATCAAGGCGATTGATCTGCAAATGCCAAGATCATCGATGTCCACAAAGCAAGAGACCTCCGAAGAACTCAGCTCAACATCAATAATTCTACTCAAGTTGCAACCTCGACAATCTCAATTTTTCCTGCTGAAGCCTAAGGTGACAAAGTGAAGACTTCACCAACTATGTTTAACCGAGACCATAGGATAAACCTGATAGGAACCTTGGGTGTACTACCCGACTACCACGAGTATTAGACGTCCTTTGGTACTAGACGTACTTTGTGTGCTCTTTGCTTGAGTGTACTCTGCTTGTGTATTGTTTGTTTGTGAATTCTCTGTTTGTGTGTTCACAATCACGCCTTGTCGGCAGCACACAGTAACCTCAAAATTCTCTTCTTACCAAAGCTTCGTGAAGCTCAAGAACCAAGGAAGTCGACAATGAAGTTCCTCCTTTACTCAGCTGAAGAAGGACAAAGGTGAAGGCAAATAACCAACAGAGTACCCAGAAGAATCAAACGCCGGAAACACCTGCTATGGACAACATCAACCACCAAGCAACCTCAGACGCAACCAAAAGTGTCCAGATGCAATTAGAAGTTTTAATCTCCTTCTTCTAACTAGAAACCGGAGAGAGTCGAGTACATAGGCTCGACGCATCCTGAAAACAACGCGTCCCCATCTGTGACCCTCGTAAGGAGAAAATATCTGGAAGTGATATCTGCACCAACCCCAAGCACCAAGGCGCGACACCCAAGACGAAGAATGTCAAGCTACCCAAGAAGAACAATGCCTCCAAGTCAACTCCAGCCGCAACCTTCAGGATGAACCTTCAAAACCCCCTTTTAAGGGGGGAAGACCTGCAGTACGTATACAAGAAAATGTTAATAATTAGTTCCTTGCGCCTCAGTCTTGTAGTGTCTGGAAACAGCCAACCAGGACTCTCCCTCAGCGTCGATCGTTAAGTCAAACCCATCATCGAGGATCTGAACTCAGCACAGAAGATCATCGACAAAGAAAGCCTCGCAACATCAATTGTCAAGATCTCTCATGGCGACCTTACTGAAGAAGCAACGACCTCGGAAGAGTAGTCAACCCAAAAACCCGTGCCCTCGTACTCCCCTGTTACCACCGGGCAAATCTCGAGGACGAGATTTATTTTTAAGGGGGAAGAGCTGTCACATCCCAAATTTTGGAACTAAGAAAAACTTAGTTTTACCAGACCCAAAATTCAGAACCAACAAAAACTTTTTGAAATACTTCACTGATGATTGTGTTTTCCTTCCCACTGCTATGTTTGAACAGGGGTGACTTGTTGTTTAATTTGTTTGACTAGTAAATATAAGACCCAACCAGTATAAAAATATATTTAACTTGGTGATCATGTCATGACAAGAAAAATATTCCATGTATCTTTTCCATTCTTATTTTGGCCAACTCCATTTCAATGACACTTGGTTTATCAGCAACCAAAACTAATACCAGTATTTGAGAAAGCAAAAGTATTTCCAAAATTTACTTGTTTATAAACTAAGGAGAACTACATACTATCTCCTGCCTATATTTCAACATTAATATTTTTGCAAGTATTTTTAGCTCTTATTTTAAAAACCTCTATTTTGACATGACCTTTAGGTAATTTGCTTGTTGTAGGAATTTGAATTCAAATATAATATTCAACTGATTGAATTCATAAAGTAATTCAAAATAAAACATTGAAGGAACTAAAATAACAATTATGTAAATGATTTAATAAAAGATTTAATAACTCAAATCTTACAATAAATATTACAACTTATTGAATTCTTGCAAAGGCAAACAAATCATTTTTCTAAACATAAAATACAATGTCTTTACCCCTTTATTACAAGAAACTGAATTTCAAAAAGGAAAATTACAATTGTTTCCTAAACTAAAATGTCTTGTATTCCTTTCTTCTCCTTTTGATCTTTATACCAATATTGTTTCCCTGCAAAACAAATGAAAAGCAAAGACAGAACTAAACAAAGGGGATTAGGGTTAGATTATCCTCAGTTAGGCAGTGTGATGCACTGCTAAACACATCATCGGATTTAAGACAAGGAACTTAGTGTAGTATCTGTTCTTAATCATCATATTTAGCCTCAGTACAACATCCCAGGCTATAAAATCCACATGGCCAGTAAAAAGAAATGAAAACAAATATGAAGATAAGCTCAACCCATCAATGCCAGTCTCTGAACTGAGCCAGCAAAGGAGCCCACAGCACACACAGTCCTGGTAGCCATCATCACACTGCAATAGGCATGTGAATAACAAGGGCAAAGGGAGTTGTAGGACACAAGCCACACAGCCCTGTTTCACCCACCACCATTCACTACACATGCACAGCTACTTCACTCCCAGGAGGAGGATAAAAGCAAGGGACAGCAGTAGCAAGCAAGGAGCAAGCTCATTTCACTCAGCTCAAGTTCATCACCCACACAGCCCACAGTTCATCACTAAACCACCAATCCCTCCACTTTTCACCACTGGATTCTTGCCTAAAGCAAGAGCAAGATGGATAGAAGCACAAGGCCAAGTAGGAGCTGGGAGGAGAAGGCCAGGAGCTGGAAAGGAAGCAGCTGAAGCAGGAGGAGCAGATCCACAAGAACTACCAGGAGCAGATCCACAAGAACTACCAGGAGCAGATCTACAAGGACTGCAAGCAACAGATCCACAAGAACTACAAGCAACAGCCCCAACATCACCACACTTGAGCACAGGTTGATATTCTATCTCTAAGCCAAATGATCTGCTAGATGCACATGGTGTGGTGGAGTGTTTTCCCTCAGCTAAGCATAGAAATGCTATGCTAACATCATCACAGGGATTTAAATCAAGCAAAGCATCTGTTCTTATTAAAGAAGAGCCTCAGCCTATGCATCATGGGCAAGGGACATAAATCCATCAATTTGAGCAAAGGCATACAAGCTTTATTTGCTTAAGTTCTTCAATTGTGAAGCACAAATCCAGCATTTAGATGCTGGGCACAAAACCCACAAAGGGGAGAGGCACCACAAGCACAAACATGCACTAATAACACCACTGGGTAGTATAAATAATTTTTCCCTAGGCTAAAATAATTAGAATGCTTCTGTGTAACTCGAAGGAGGCATCACAGCAAGCAAAGCTAAATTATTTAGCTCAAGCAAATGAGATATACTAGCACAGGGCATTAATAGAGCATTTCATGAAAGGAACAAAATTATCAGAGAGCAATATCAGAGCAAGACATCACACAAGTTTCCAGCAGAAACACATCTCTGAATACAAGGTTCAGAGTAGCACACACTTGCTACACTGCTTGGGCAGATAAGTGGGTATAGCAAAAGACAGCACAAGCAAGTATCACCACAGCAAGAGCCACTAGCTAAATCTTCTCCAGCATTTTGCACAGGGACATTTGGGAATCATCCAGAGGATATCACAGGAGCTGCAAGGCAGCAAAACACCTAGCAATAAGGAAACCTAAAATCACCACTAGCAGCTCACATCACAGAGCAAGGCACGAAGGCCTGGAGGGGAAAAGAAGAAGAAGAAGAGAGGAGAGAGGAGAGGAGCTCACCATCGCCCATGGCCGTAACTCCACGGCGGCGGGGCAGTGCCCGCGTGGCCGATGAAGGAGGACCACGGGAGGAGAGCACCCATCATTACCACCACCAAGGCGGCACAGAGAGTGATGCTCTGCACCTACCATGGGAGCTCGAGGAAGCTAGAAGGCGAGGGAGAGCACGGCGGAGCGGCGTCGTCCCCGAACCCTAACCCTCGGCTTTGAGTTGCGCACGGCCGCATCAGGCGAGGAGGAGTAAATCGCCGGGGTAGGAATGGAGAGGACTGCGAGGCGCGTCGTTTGCGCCCAAGCACGGCGGCGGAGGTTGCCACACTTGGCCGGAATCAAGGGGCGACGGCAGCGGCGATTCTGAATCGCGTCGGGCTCGGGAGTGAGATGGAGAGAGAGAGAAGCGAGTGAGAGAGTGTGGCCGGTCGGGTTGACCACCGACCCGAGCCAGGTTTGGACTGGGTTCAACCCAGTTGACCCAGGGGCAAAAGGGTCAATTCACCTTTCCAAAGAATTTAATTCAAAGAAAATGGTTTATTCAATATAACTAGAAATTCAGTGCAGAAAAATAAATAAAAAATATTCCTAGTAATCTTAAGAACTCGAGGAAATTGTTTTGTATTATAAATTACTTTATCTTGATTTAAAATATAAGATATACCTTTATATCTATAAAACTTATTTTAAATAAGAATTTAAGTTGAAAATTCAAACAAAATTCAAATAAATTAAGAAATAAATATATTCTTAATTTCCTCATAGAATAAAATAAAATTGTGTTACATAAATGATTCCTCCTATTATTTAATAAATCAAAATTTAAGTTTAATTAGTTAAATACTTTCTTCAAACCTCAAATATTCTAAAAAGGGAATTTAAATAAGATAAAATTATTAAAATTCTCATTAATGAAAAATACAAATAACATATATCAAAATGAACAGAAAATTAAAATCTATCTATTTCTATAAAGCAAACACCTGTTTGACTAAAATTGAATCACCCTAACATTGAAACAACACTTTACTTATTAATTTAAATATTGGTTAATTCAATTAAATTGAACCCAATTGGTTTGCCTTGTGTGACTACCGTAGTTATTTGTAGAGTTTATTATTGTAAGGTGGTGATGTTTGATTGAGTAGTTTAGTGATTGCTTGTGTTGGTTTGTTTATCGATTAGACGAGAACGTTGCTGGAATTATCGAGGAGGGGGAATTTGTTGAACCTGAAGATCAAGACCAAGGTCACTTTGCCGAGCAAGGCAAGCTATCCTCTGAGCTTGCATTTATATACATCTATTTTGATTCACATGTTTTACTTATAAAGAGCATAAGTGATTTATGTGGTGTTTGCCACTAAAACTATGAGTTTGAAAATCCCTTTTGTTTTCAAAATACAAGTATATTATTTTGACACCCTATATGGAGATATTAGATGGAAATTCTTTTTTAAACTATAGGATGGGAAAAACATTGTTTATTTAAAACTCCTTTGAAAGTACTTTGATGAGTTGTTGGAATGCCGAGATGTCGGTGTTGTATTGGAAAAGTGGTGATGTTTATGAAAAATGCACAGTGTGTCCTTGTACTTACGTCAACCATCCGATACCCTGTGCGACCACCTCCACCACATATGGGAAAAGGGCGTAGTCATATAATTTGCTCATATTAGTATGGGATTCCTCAACAACGAGGATGACCTCGTTCCATGAGGGGATGGTCATGGCGACCTACCCCCTGACCTGGGTCCTGGCATCTGAGGATGGGGGATTGAAGGGTTCGCTCGCCGGGCAGAACTACGAGTCCTCACACTTAGGTTTCCCGACGGGGAATCTGGACTGGGTGTTGATGGAAAGGATGATAATTTCGTAGCGGTAGGATCCTATACTAGCATGAGCAAAGGACAGGCTATGGTCGGCGGCTTACTTCGCATACACCTGTATGGCGAGACGTGGCGGACACGATGAGCTGCCGAATGGATGTGGGATAAAAGCGTGCTACCTCTGCAGAGGGTTAAAACTATTCGAATAGCCGAGTCCTCGGATATGGACAGCTGGGAGACCCTACTTTGACCATGTGCAAGTTTTGCAAAGTTTTGAGATTTGAAAATAAAATGGAGATGTGTTGGATCTGCAACTATACCGACGGGCTGGTATGAGGTTGCTGGAGAATGAATTGGCCATGAAGGGCTATGGTTGGAAAAGAAGGAGTTTGGGGAAAATAAAACCTGGTAATGATTTTTGGAGAAAAAGTTTATAAAAGAGACTTCTTACCTTTTTCAACAAAGATGTATTTACGGGGAAAAGTTTTAAAGGAGACTTCTTACAAAAACAGATTTATGGGAAAAATTCTAAAAGCCTTCCTTTCTTTTTCAATTAAAGGTATAGAGATTTCAAAACAAAGTTTTATTAAACAAAAGTCTATCCTTCTCTTTTTAAACAAGGATATAGAGTTTTCAAAGCAGAAAAAGTTTTATTTAAACAATAAAAAGAGTAATGCATGCTCATTTCGGGGGTAGTTTGCGAGTACATTCAAATGTACTCATATTGGTTTCGTCCCTGGCTATTGTCTTAGCCAGATTTTGAAGAAGAACTGTTCGAAGAAGAAGACTTCACTAACGTCAATGCGAACTAGGGCGCTTCCCAGTCAGCTGCCTGTAGGGTTGGCAAGTGACTTGGGCTCCACGTTGATTTGGTGATTTCCGCTGCGAATACCTGATGAAGTTATGGCTTCAATCAAGTAAGTACATTTATTCGGTATTTATAGGTGTTCTGTGATATCAATTCGAGTTATGTGCAACAACAAACTGATCATGGGATTGTTGCAGGAAACATAACGGGTATCTCGGATACCTAATCCGGGGTCCCCACAAGAGGTTGAGTATAATCACGATAAATGCCACTTGTTTGGCGATCCCAAGGAATAGGCCGCGCTAAAAAGCTGCCGCACCCCCAAGGGACCAATGATTAAAAAATAAAAGACTCACAGCTCAATTGGTAGTTTGAGATGCTTTATTTCAGAATCATTATATGATACATAGGGTCGGTCGCGCCTAAGTGGCGACCAGAAGTGATGCTTGGGTCGGTTGCGCCTAGGTGGCAACCAGAGATGTTACATGGGTCGGTCGCGCCTGAGTGGCGACCAGAATTGGGTCGGTTGCGCCTAGGTGGCAACCAGAGATGTTACATGGGTCGGTCGCGCCTGAGTGGCGACCAGAATTGGGTCGGTCGCGCCTGAGTGGCGACCAGAATTGGGTCGGTTGCGCCTAGGTGGCAACCAGAGATGTTATTGGGTCGGTCGCGCCTGAGTGGCGACCAGAATTGAAATTTTTAGCCCTGAGTGGCCAGCTTGATGATGTAAACTCTTAATAATTTTGCTGCGGCTGCTGATGGCAACTCGCGACGCCTGGGATGTGTCCTTATTGGCAATGGCTCGTAGCCTTTGACTTCCTTGCCTCCCTTGCGGCCGTAATCTGAAGTCGCAAGTCAGGCAGGTGCCTCTTGGCCTTCACGATGTCATCAAAATTCTCCTGCGACTCGCGCATGGGCGCGCTCTCTGCGATGCAAGCTGCTCTGGCTATGGCCTTGTCGCCTTCTTCGCATTCTTGAGCTATTCTTTTGTCGCCATTGATGGTGATGACTCCCCTAGGGCCTGGTATTTTAAGCTTTAGGTACACATAGCACGGCCTAGCCATAAACTTTGCGAATGCTTCTCTGCCAAACAGCGCATGATATGGGCTCTGGAAATCTACAACCTCGAACCAAATGTACTCGCTCCTGAAGTTGCTTTGTGTCCCAAAGGCGACCTCCAAGTTAACTCGCCCCAATGGCTGAGCTGATATGCCTGGCACGACACCATGAAACGTTGTTCTTGATGGGTGTAGCTGCTTTTCTTGAAGGTTCATTCTTTTGAAGGTTTCATAGTATAATATATTGATGCTGCTGCCTCCATCCATCAGTACTTTGCTCAACTTGTACCCTGCGACTTGAGGGGCAACCACCAGCGCGAGTTTTCCCTCTTCATTTATTTCTCCTGGGTGATCCTCGCGGCTCCAAACTACTGGTTGCTCGGACCACTTTAGCCACTGTGGGACGGCTGGTACTATGGCGTTAACAGCCTGATTGCGTCGTCGCAGCTTTTGTTCCCTCCTTGAAGTATTCACCACAATGGTATGATACTGACCCAACTGTTTTGGGAACTGTGGCTGATCTGGCTGCGGATTTGGGACGGCGTTGTTGCTGTTGTTGCCTCCGCCATGTTTACCTTCCTCGTTGTTTTGATGATTGAAGTTTGTGTTGAGTGGCTGTCCATCCTTCCACTTTTTGTAATGATAACACTGTGCCTTCGTGTGGTTGGGTGGTTTCCCATCTTTTCCTATATGGATGTCGCAGGGGCGGTTGAAAACCTCTTCCAAATTAACTGGGTGAAAATTCCTTCCTCTGCTGCTGCTTTGTTTGTAACGAGTGTTCGTATTTGCGACTAACCCTGAGTTTCCTTCCTCGTTTTTGCGCTTGTTATAACTCGCATTGGCATTGCTAGCTTGCTGTTGTTGAGGCTTGCTACTGGCCTTCTTTCCCTTGCCAGTGTTTTCCTCTTCCTCCCCATCAGATGCGTCCCTGGTTTTATCCGAGCTAGCATACTTGTTGGCCGCCGCCATTACCTCGCTTAGGCTCTTGACTTTATCCTTCATGCGACCTAGTTTGTGGACTAGCGGCTCAAATTTGCAATTTTTCTCCATGACAAGGACTGCTGAACTGGGTGGTATGTTATCTGAGGAATGTATGATCTCTGCGACCCTTCTCATCCAGTGGCGACTCGACTCGCCTTCCTTCTGTACACAACGCTCAAGGTCCTCTATGCTGCAGAGTCGCTTGCATGTTCCTTGGAAATTCTTGATAAAAGCTTCCTTCATCTCATCCCAAGAGTTTATTGAATTTGGTGGCAAATTTTGTAGCCATATGTGGGCTGCGCCTTCTAACATCATGTTTAGGTAACGTGCGCAGATCTCTTCGGATGCATTTAGGATGCTCATGCCCATCTCGTAATTGTTGAGCCAAGTAACAGGGTCCATGCTGGCGTTGTAGTTGGCGACCTTGCGAGGCCCTTTGAAATCTGCAGGAAACGGTTCAGACCTGATTCTTTCGCTGAAACAGACTGGGCCTTTGAGTCGCGACGATAGGTTGGACGAAGCTGGCCTTCCTATTGGGTTGGCCGCCGCGCGCGGCTGCACAATCTCTATGGGTTGAATTTGCTGAGGTTGATTTTGAGCCGCAGGTTGATCTTCCCTTTGTCGCCTAGCCGAGCTCGAGGTCGCAACGTGTGGCGACTCCGCGTGGATGCTTCTCTCCGCCGTTGCTCTGCTATTGTAAGGGGTGGAGTGCAGCCGTCCTGCGTGTTCGGACATATTCGCCTGCTGTATTACTGCTGTGCTCAGCATCTCAATGGCGCGCCGTGCCTCTCTGTCCATTGGCGTGTTTCCTGCTGGCGCTAATCTGGCCAAGATGTTTGTGGCTGCAAAGAGATTCTCCACTGGGCTAACATAATGCCCTTGCGGCGTGTGGAACCTTTGAGGCTGCTGTGGCGACTGCTGAACAAAGGTTGGCTGCGTCAATGGCGGGGGCATCATGGCCCTGTTGTTAGCCTGTACTATGGCCCTTGACCCAGGTATCTCTGCTACTCTTGGTGCTGCGAAAGATGGAACCGCTGGTACGATTGATGGTACAGCGATTGCTTGAACCGCGGGCGCAGCTAACGGGGCCGCGGACCGCATAACCATGGCAGATGGTGCCATGTGTGCGGGTACCGCGACTGAAGGTTGTGCGACCCCTGACCATGCGACCGGGTGCGCCGTGTTGGTGGCGACTGATGGGATCGTGTTGGTGGCGGCTGACGGGACCGCAATTGCTGGTTCAGTGGTAGGTGATTGGAACAGCTCCATAGGGTTTACTGTTCCTGGCTGCAGGCGACTCGCGTGGCGTCTGTGTGGCAAGGTGGCCTGTATTCCTTGCAAAGAATTGGTTTCCTCGATGAGTCGCAGTTGCTCCTGTTGGAGGCGCTGTTCCTCACGCGCCAGCCTGGCTCTCTCATCTGCGATTCTCTGGACTTCATCATATAGCCCGATCCTGGTAGCCTCCAATTCTGTCACCCTAGCAGCCGCGTTAACCGCAGATATTGGTGTAAACAACACGCTTCCCTGTGGCGGCGTGACCGCTGCGCTGGGGGTTACCCTTGACCCTGATTCCGCAGGCGCGACTCCAGGTGGAGTCTCTCTGTTTGCGACTCCTGAGGCCGCGACTCCTGGCGTCATCGCAGCGGATGCCGCGACTCCTGATGCGTCTAGCGCGGCTTGTTCTGCTGCTTCCGGCGGTGTGGGGGCTAAGCTGCCTGGTGGCATGCCCAGCCCTTCGTCTGCTTCTGTGGTCCTGTAGACCCCTTCCACGTGCCGATCTTCTACAGAGGGCGAGCCACTATCCACAGGGCCTCCGCATAGCCTTTCCTCAAGGACATACTCAATGGATTGGCCTTCTTCGTCTTCGAGAGGCAGCGACTCGTGGTTGATAGATCCTTCTTCTTGGTCCACTGTTACCGCGACTCCTTCTTCTGAGTCGCCATGCTGCGATGGATCCTCTGACTCGCCGCCAATGAAGCCGACGAAGACGTTGATGGATCCAAAGGGGATGACGTGGCCGGTCTCCAAGTAATCTGCTTCCGGCCCCCAGCTTGAATCGTCGATGAGGGGTGTGCCATTGACCGTGATGATACGGCCAACAACAAGATCTTCAGCTCCCTTCATGGATCCTGCGCGGAACGTGACGCTCTTGACCGCAGGCCCCACGGTGGGCGCCAACTGTCGTGGGTTTGTCACGTCAGGTGTCATAGATGACTTCGTAGGTGTGGGATTATGCGAGTCAAGCATCTCCGAGCTTGGGATCGCAGGAACAAAGATCAACACAGATTTACCCAGGTTCGGCCCCCTCAATGTGAGGTAAAAGACCTACTTCCTGCCTACCCTAGATTGGTATTGATATGATAATCGAGGTGTTACAATGGAGGCGATCCGATCTGGTACTCGCCGTATGAGCTAGGGTTTGGGGCTTGATAGCTTGACCCGCTCTAAGTCCTGCGAGTCCTCTTTATATACACAGAGGCTCGCTAGGTTACAAAAGGAAACTTCCCCATAAGGAATACATCCACAGAGGCCTACTCGGAGACTACTTGGTCTTCACGTCCTCCGGGATATGTCTTCTAGATCTTTCCCCTTATGGCGGTTCAATATTGGGCTTGCTCCCAAGTGGGCCTTCGTCCGTGCGAGTAAGTTAAGTCGCACTGGGCCGCGGGTTAATCCAGAAAGTATTCCCCGACAAAGTCCGCGGCGCTCGCTTCTTTATCCACATGGTCTTCATCGTTCCCCACCACCACGACTGGCGGGGAACGGCTGCGGACACTCGGGTCAGGGGCAGCATCGACCCCGTGGGCAGACTGCGGGGGCGGAGCAACCCCCTCCTCGTCGTCGTCATCTTCATCATCGTCACCGCTGGCAACCGGGTCGTCGCCAGCATCTTCGTCTCTGTCGGAGGCGTCGGTCTCGCGCCCGTCGCCACCTTCGTCGTCGTCAGAACCGGAGAATTCCTCTTCCGATTCCTCCTCGCTCTCGTCATTGGACTCCCAGTATTCTCCTTCTTCAGGGCTGGAAGGTGCCCTGGCCTTGCGGGTCTTCACCACAGAAGGTTTGGGCCCGTGATCAGCCCGGCCTACAATACCAAAGGCGTTGCAGACCGGCATCTGCGCCAGGATCTCGTCCTTCTCCGGGTCGTCGCACAGGGGCAGAAACCCGTTGGGCAGCTGGTACTTGACCCCTGGAGTGAAGGTCCCTCTCACTGATGGGGGGATAATAACCCGTAGGCCCATGAAGAGGGAAGCATGACCTGCCAGGCAGGAGGCCCGGCCAGGCCAGCTAACCATCAGCATGGGCCGGGTTATGTTGCTGGGCCAGAGGCTTTGGCGGTAACCCGGTTCAGGAAGGGAAGTTTCTAGAAGACCAGAGGCGGTTCGGGACTTGGAGGACACGAAGGCTAGAAGAGCTAGAGTAGGATTCCGAGTCTGGGGAGAGCCCGGGTTCGTATTGTAAAGTGCCAGGAGACCCGGTCGTCTATATAAACCGGTCCCTGAGCCCTAGCTAAAGAGAACTTTTACGATCCAAGCTTAGGCGAGAGAACCATCGAGAGAAACACCTCAACCTTGTAACCTAGATCGAGATCCGGCTCTGTTGTCGTAGCCGGGTTATCGAGATCGAGATCAATAACAAGATAGCAGGAAGTAGGTCTTCATCTCCAATGGAGAGGCCGAACCAGGGTAAACCCTTTGTCCCTGCAATGCTAAACAATCTCCCAGACGCCAGTGTCGCCTTGCCCATCAACTCAAGCTACCCCAAAGTAGCATCTGCCGTGTTATCTGCCCCACGACAGTTGGAACAAGTAGTAGTTGGTAGCTTGACAAGGGATAGGCATCAGATATTTAAGGTTGGGTTTATACACCGGTATATGTTTAATAGCCAAGATAAGCTGCTCGGTAAAGGTAAGTCAGTGGCAGGGGTCTTTTCAAAAGCTAGGTAAGCAAGGTCACAAGAGATACATGAAATTCAAGGAATCCAAAGGTGTCACCATCATGGGAGAAGCAAGGCAAGGAGTAGAGAACTTTGTTTTCGGCGAGATCACGCTCAACTCGCAAGGAGAGCCCATCGTTGATGATTTTGGCTGGGGGCCGGAATCAGATCTACTTGAATCAGGTGATGTTATTCCAATTGGCAAGTTTAATGTTTTTGTTGGTATGATTGCAACTAGATCTGCTAGTGATGGGGACTATGAATCTGTGTCAGGAGCTGCCACAATTGTTCAATCTGATGGAGAAGAATCAGTTGGTACGGCTGAAGATGAGCTGCCCCTGGATGTGCACGAGAGAGATCGGGAAACCCGGCTTCAATCCCGGGTGATGTGGTGGACTATGCAGATTCAGAATCGATCTTGCCCTTGTTCGAAGGCCGGTTCAGATATGGAGTAGAGGAAGAGGACGAAGAGGAGCAAGAGTCCGTTCCAAGCCCGGTCAGGAGGGTGGCGGTTTACACCGCCCCTTCAATCAACGCGGGAGCATCACCGTCAACGGTCGTGCCTCCGGTTTTTACTCCGGGTCAACAGCAGCAACAATTGCCACCAGTGTTGGAGCTGGCGGGTCAAAGGGTTGATGGAGACCCGGCTTCGGTGTCAGAGGAAAGTGAAAACACGGCGCGTTACAGGAATAGTTTCGGTTTTCTCAATAACCGAGCCTAGGGTGAGGAAAGAAACAATGCAACTGGGGCCCAGGCCATGTTTAACAATGGCCTGGTCCTAGATCCAACGGCACTTACGAGGATTATTACTCCAGAAAACGCGGCAGCCAGAGCTATAGAATTGGATACAGCACGCCGGGCCTTGGAGCAGTGCGCAGAGACACAATGGCCGAAAAAGAAGATATGGAGGTTAGGCGAAAGCAATTAGCGGATGAGGAAAACCGTCTCAACGAGATGACCAGGGCACACCGGAGGAGGCACCAGAGCCGGCTGGCTCCTGGAGAAAACGCCATAAATCCAGCAGTATTGTTTAGAACCCCAGAAGATCAACCAGTTGGTGTAACCCAGGTGGCTCCAGTTGTTAGAGCAAATGTAGAACCAGACAGAGGAACAGGAGCAGCTGGAGTTGCAGTTGCAGCGGCGCCGGGTCTTCTCGCTGGGGGAGCCAGGGGAAATCCAGGTCTGCCGCCCAGGACACCAAGGTTTCACACGCCGGTGGGTCACTATTCCAATCCAGCAGATAACGTATATGCCGCAACTTTAGCACTTGATCGTATTCCATTAGGAGACTCGCCAGCAGAGGTTGAAGCTCGGCATGCCATTGACATGTTACGCACTGCGGTTGCTCAGCAAGTTCAGTATTCAAAAGAGAAAAGCGCGCTTCATTCCCCAACATATCGTAGCAAGAGTCGCCACGGGGGAAACCCGCCAGTGGCCGGGTTTGCCGCGACACAGCAGCACAACCCGCCCCAGCAGAACCAGAACCAGAATACTCAGCAGTATCAACCCGCCCCTGCAATTTCTGTGGCTCAGCAGATAGTCAATAGATCGCGAGCGGGGAGAAGTGCAGCTAATGCAAACCCGGCAGTACCTGCCGCTGGAGTGCCACAAGGAGGGCCGGGTCCCGTGCCAGCAGCATCTGCAAGCTCGCCGGGTAACAACAACCTTTTAGCAAGTTCTTCCACTTTGGCGGGTCCCAAGTGTCTTTCAGATGCCATTAGAGCAGAGCAATTATGAGCCGAGCACAGACCCGGCGAGTTGGTTGAGCAGCTATGAGATGGCGATGTGTATACGCAATGCCACAGAGAACGTTTGTGCAAAGTATATGTATTTGATGATGAGTGATGGTGCAGCAAAGTTGTGGTTAAAAAATCTGCCAGAGAAATCTATCAATTCTTGGGATGAGTTGAAAACAATTTTCATCAAGCACTTTCAGGGCACGTGCAAGCGTTTATTTTCCATTGAAGATCTTGATCGTTGCGTACAGAGGAAGGGCGAGTCAGCTCGTCACTGGATGGGCCGGGTCACGGAGATCCTTCACTCTTCATCAGGTATCGAGCCAAGGATGCGATTTCATCGATGGAGAAAACTTGCAAGTACGCTCCCCTGGTCCAGAAGCTGGGCCGCATGAAAGAGGGACACCGGGTTAAGCCTGTTACTATGGCAGAGTTGATGGATACGTGCAACAGGCACGCAGCCACGGACAAAACCCAGGATGATAGTGAGGAAGAAAAAGGGAAAGGTGCTGCGAATAATGGAGGAAAGAACAACAATGGCCCGGGAAACAATAACAACAACAATCAAAACCAGCACAAGCGTGGGCATCAGGAAGGAAACTCAGAGCTAGTTGCAAATGCAAATGCCGGGTTTCAGAGGAAAAGGATGGACGGGAATTATCAGGAAAACAGAGGTTATCAGGAAAACAGAGGTTATCAGGGAAATAATGGGAATTACAATGGTGGAAATAGTTATCAAGGAACACGCCCAATGAGCACTGAAGAGGCCTTCAGGATGCCGTGTCCTCGTCATAGCAAGAACGGCAGACCCGCCAATCATTCATTGGCCCAGTGTGTAGATTTGAACAGGTGGAAAAACAATGAAATTCAGAGAGCTTTGCAAGGAGCAAACATGAGTGGAGGACCCGGCCTGAGTGCTAACCCGGCTACGGGGCCTCTAACTAGAGCAAACGCGGTACCAACTGGAAATACAGGACCCAGCCAAAATACAGGTAATCAGGGTGGATTCTCGAACCAGCCGAGGCAACTTGGCCAATATCATATATATACCAGTGGCACGACCAAGAGAGAGAGAAAGATAGTCAAAAGGGTAGTTCATTCAGTGGCTGTAGGGGTACCAAGGTATTTAAGATGGTCAGAGCATACTATCACTATGAGCAGAGCAGATCACCCGGATGTGGTGGAACACCCGGGTCTGCTTGCGTTAGTTGTGGCTCCTCAAGTTCATGGTTTTGAGTTAAAGAAGGTTTTGATGGACGGTGGCAGTAGCATTAATATCTTGTACTGGGAAACATTTATGCGTATGGGTCTGAAGGAGTCACAGTTGCAGAAAACGTCAACAATACTTCATGGTATAGTTCCTGGGAAGTCAGCTACACCAGAGGGAAAAATTTCGTTAGAGGTTGCTTTTGGCGAGTCTATCCGTAACTTCAGATCAGAGTGGCTCACTTTTGAGGTGGTGAAATTTCCAAGTCCTTATCATGCGTTGTTTGGAAGGCCGGCTTTTGCCAAGTTCATGGCAAGGCCGTGTTATGTATACTTGCAGTTGAAGATACCGGGTCCCAAGGGGATCATTACTATTCATGGTAACAGAGAAATTGCGGCAGAATGTGACGAGGGAGATGCAGCCCTGGCAGAGCGAACTTGTGCTAGAGAGGAGTTGAAAGCTTACAGGTCTAATCTTGACCCACAGGACAACAAGGCACTCAAAAAACCAACAACGAAAGATGACAGGGCAAAGTTTAAAGCAGCAAAGGATACTAAGATGGTGGATTTTGTGCCTGGGGATTCCTCCAAGCAGTTCGCCATAGGGACCAGCCTAACTGATAAATAGGAAAGCGCGCTCATCAAGTTCATCCGTGAGAATCGGGATGTTTTTGCGTGGACACCTAGTGACATGCCAGGCATTCCGACTGAACTCGCTGAGCACCGTTTACATGTTGATCCAAAGGCAAGGCCGGTGAAACAAGGTTTGAGAAAAATGAACGCAGAGAGAAGAAAAGCTATAGGAGAGGAGATAGCCCGGTTATTGGAAGCTGGCTTTATCATGGAGGTTTTCCACCCAGAGTGGTTCGCTAACCCGGTTTTGGTTCTGAAGAAAAATAATGAGTGGAGGATGTGTATCGATTTTACAAGTCTCAACAAGCATTGCCCCAAGGACCCGTTCGCGCTGCCGCGCATCGACCAAATTGTTGACGCAGTGGCAGGCAGCGAGCTCTTATGTTTTCTGGACGCATATTCAGGTTATCATCAGATCAAGCTTAACAGGCAGGATTGGGAAAAGACATCGTTCATCACCCCCTTTGGTGCTTTTTGTTACAAGACCATGACTTTTGGGTTGAAGAACGCAGGAGCAACTTATCAGAGGTGCATTCAAAACTGTTTTCATGATCAGATTGGACGCAATGTGCATGCTTATGTGGATGATGTGGTGATCAAGTCAGAAAAAGCCGGGTCATTTATCAGTGATCTTACAGAAACGTTCAAAAATTTGAGGAAATACAAGATGAAGCTCAATCCTACAAAGTGCGTGTTTGGAGTTCCAGCAGGAAAATTGCTCGGTTTCATTGTGTCAGAGCGTGGAATTGAGGCAAACCCGGAAAAAATCAGAGCCATACAGAGTTTGAAAAACCTGAGGATTGGCAGATGTTCAGAAGTTGACAGGATGTGTGGCTGCTGTCGGGGATGTGACCCCGGGTACCCCAGAGTTGTTGCTTTGACCGAAGCTCCCAGGACGTCAGATGCGCTCCAAGTCAAGGCAGATGGCCCCGACTCTTCATCCTTAACGGGATCGCATCCTTAACGGGATCACTCTCCGCGGAGACATCCTTAACGGGATCACATCCTTAACGGGATCGCATCCTTAACGGGATCACTCTCCGCAGAGACATCCTTAACCGGATCACTCTCAGCAGACCCGGAGACATCCTTAACCGGATCACTCTCAGCAGACCCGGAGACATCCTTAACGGGATCACATCCTTAACGGGATCGCATCCTTAACGGGATCACTCTCCGCAGAGACATCCTTAACCGGATCACTCTCAGCAGACCCGGAGACATCCTTAACCGGATCACTCTCAGCAGACCCGGAGACATCCTTAACGGGATCACATCCTTAACAGGATCGCATCCTTAACGGGATCACTCTCCGCAGACCCGGAGACATCCTTAACCGGATCACTCTCAGCAGACCCGGAGGCATCCTTAACGGGATCACATCCTTAACGGGGTCACTCTCCGCAGACCTGGAGACGTCCTTATCCGGATCATCATAAATATCTTCGGGAGAGGATAAGAAGAGGACGTGGAGATTCTGAGGACAACAGCTAGAAGACAAAGGCAAGGACGGCATCTCCCGGAGATGCCGGAGACAAGTGCTAGAAGACAAAGGAGTCAACTGTGCTACAGTGCGTGGTGTCTCCTCCTCCACTCATTGTTCCCTGGGTTCCACGTTATAAGGAGCACCAGGGGACGTACACGCGAGGACAAGCACTGCCCCTGGGCTCTTTCTTCTTCCTCTTGCTCACTGGAGCCTTCTTCTTCTACCTCTAGCTAGCTAAGATCTCTTGGAGGCAGCACGCATACAGCTCAAGGAGCACATGTACACAACCTATACCAAAGAGGAGAATACACCAAGTAGGCTAGTGCTGCAGTAGGGGTTTTACCTCCTCCGGAGGGCCCCGAAGCAGGGTACATCGTGTGTGCTTTGTGTTCTTGGTTGTTCGTTCTTGTTCTTGCGGTGTTCTTCGTGTTCTTCGTGTATTCTTCGTGTGCGGTTCCGCCGCGCAATCCCTCCCCGAATCCACAAGCACCCGTTCGGCCCCAGAATAAGCCACCCCATGCATCTGCGTGATTCCCACCACGACAGTTGGCGCCCACCGTGGGGCTGATTGTGGCGCTTGCTGGGCTAATTTCGGACGGGATCTTCATCATCAGCGCGGGGACTCGACATCGCCATGGTCTTCCGCGATCTAGCCGGCAGCAGCGAGCAGAGGTTGGCGCGGTTTTCGTCAACGGCATCTTCGGCAGGTCCCAGATCTGCTCCTGCTTCGCTTGCATGCCCGCAGAGCCGTGCCTCGCCGGCTCTCTGGCCGTGTTCCGGCCGCGTATCCGCTGTCCAGGTCTGCGCTGGCTGGCCGTGGATCGGCCCTGCATCTCCTCCGGGATGTTCGGCATCTCGCAGGTCGTCCTCACCGCGGCTTCATCAAGCTGCTGCAGCTGCCCTCCGTCATTCCGCACCAGTATCTAAGCAAGTACGCAGGTAGCTGGAGCAAGCAGACTAAGCACCCAGGCTGCTGAATGGTTGGTGCGTGCATTGTGCATACATGACCGAGGCTGGCTGCCTGACAGAGAGATCTGGATTGAACCTGACACAGAGATCCGGATTGGTGCCTTGTGCATGCATGTGTACTTGTGTACGTACCTATGTGCTTGTGTTTCTGGGAGCAAGAAGAGAGAAAAATAAGAAAAATAAAGAAAAAGAAGAAGAGATGGACCGGCATACAGCTATGTCGGTAGTGGTGTAGGAAAAAGAATAATGGCCTGGCCTGGCTGGGTAGCTTATGGCATGACGGGTAGTCCGTGTAGGCAGCCGGATAAAAGGTACAGAGAAAGGAGTAAGGGCCTGGCCGAATAAGCTGTATCGGCTGTTGAATAGAAGAATAGAAAGAAGAAAGAATGATCCGGTCATGTGAGATGATCCGGTTCTGGGAGATGATCCGGTTTACGTGTGACCGAAGTGTGTCGATGCAGCAATCCAGTTCGTCCTGGGAGCGAGCGATCCATCCGAGGTTAGCTAGTCGATCTTGCTCCCGTCCGAGTCTCAGATGATTCGGTCCAACCGAGTTAATTCAATCCCGGTTAATCGATCCAGGGGAAATGGGCCGGCCCACCTGAGTGAAGCAAGCTCTGGTCCATCTAAGGAGAAGAGCTCCAGCTGAGTCATATTAATATCGGGCCAGCCGAGTTAAGGGAATGGCCCAGCCGAGGCACCAGCTTCGGCCTGCTCTAGACTAGGGCCTAGATTCGGTCCAGCCCGAGATGGTTGATTCGGTCCAGCCTGGGATAGTTGATTCGGTCCAGCCTGGGACTAGCGAGCTCCTCTCGATCTTGGCCCAGCCAGGATAAATGGGCTTCGGATCAGCTGAGGAGATGCGGCATCAGATCACCTGACGCTTGGAACAGCTGATCGAAGTGAGCATGCCTTGTCCCACCGAGCCAACGTGGTTTCGATTCACCGGGTCTTCGAGGAATTCGGCCCATCCGAGTTTTGTATCTCGATCCAGCTTCAGCCGAAGCAGGCCAATGTCGGGCCAGCTGGGTCAAGATGGAGATCCGGTCAAAATGGAGATCCGGTCAAGATCAGATTCGGCCCAGAATTGGTTATGCTGGTTTTTCTTCGTCGTCTGCGCTGCTCGGACGGACCAACCGTGCTCGAATCAGTTGCATCCTGGTTGTCCGGGTCTAGCGCCTCGGCTATTTGGATATCTAGCCTGCGCACGCTGGTACGTTTCCGCCCAGTCTACACCGACATTGCAATGTAAGTATTTACGGTATTTAGTTTTGTACCGCCCGTGTGGTTAACCCGGGCAGAACTCGGGGATTGCCCCGCGCTTAATTTATTTTTCCCCCGGGATCAAGCATTTCGACCCGGGGACTGCTCGTTTGTTCAAGAGGTTGTCTTTTCCTAGTTGTTAAAAGTTACTCGGGGACTGCCCTTCGCTTCTTGTCTAGTGTTTCCCCCGGGACAAGATGTCTTGACCCGGGGACTGGGTAGCTAGTCTGTTTTACATCTTCTCCTAGATAAGAAAAGTAACTCGGGGACTCGGTTGAAACCGAGTCTAGTTTTTTGTGCATAGTATCTGCTGTTAAATTCGTTATTTGTCAAGTGCTATAGCTAGTTTGCCTCAGCTAATATAATTGTTGTTCCCGTCAATTATTCTTCATGATATGTATGTTGGACTAACGTTGAAAGGTGACATCGTTTTAATTGAGAATGTCGTTGCTGAAGTATCCTGGAAATCAGAAGTGTTCCAGAAGTCTGTGTTGTATTGGTTATCCGAATCACATTGGTAATCCGAATCACATTGGAAATCTGGATCCTGTTGTTATCCGAATCACATTGAGAATCCGGATCAGATTGGAAATCTGGATCACATTGATAATGCGAATCATATTTGTAATCCGGATCACATTGGTAATCCAAATCACATTGGAAATCCGAGGTATCCTGGTAATCCGAAGTGTCATGGTTATATTGGTTATCTCAAATTACCCAAGTTGTCGAGGCATTATCGGTATTCTCTGGATTGCCGTTTATTTCGGCTTGCCACAGTATCACGGCATCATTCCACATCACAGATCGCCGTTTATTTCGGTTTGCCACAGTATCACGGCATCATTCCACATCACAGATCGCCGTTATTTCGGTTTGTCACAATATCATGACATCATTCCATATCCCTCATCGTTGTTTATTCTGTTTGCCAGCGTATCGTGGCATCATTTGCATACCAGATCTTTGTTTATATTTGTTAAGCCAGAGGCAACCTTTGGGATATGTTTTTGCAGGTTGTATGTCAGTCCAGCAGTGGCTGGAGACATCTATGTCGGTATACGCCCGAAGTGGCTAAAACCGGCATCCGAGATATGCTTATGTGAGTTCAGCAGTGGCTGGAGATATCTATGTTGTTATACGCCCGAGGTGGCTAAGAACCGACATATGAGTTATGCCCAAAGAGGCCGAGGTACCGATACATGTGTGATATGCCCAAAGAGGCCGAGGTACCGAGACATGTGTGATATGCCCAAAGAGGCCGAGGTACCGAGACATGTGTGATATGCCCAAAGAGGCCGAGGTACCGAGACATGTGTGATATGCCCAGAGGGGCCGAGATACGAGACATATGAGATACATACTTGCAGGTTTATGTCGGTCCAGCTTACGCTGGCGGCATCTCAATTCGGTAAAAGCCAGGAGGGCTAACCAACACTGGCGGCATCTCAATTCGGTAAAAGCCAGGAGGGCTAACCGACACTGGCGGCATCTCAATTCGGTAAAAGCCAGGAGGGCTAACCGACGCTGGCGGCATCTCAGTTCGGTGAATGCCAAGAGGGCTAACCGACGCTGGCGGCATCTCAGTTCGGTGAATGCCAGGAGGGCTAACCGACGCTGGCGGCATCTCAGTTCGGTGAATGCCAGGAGGGCTAACCGACGCTGGCGGCATCTCAATTCGGTAAAAGCCAGGAGGGCTAACCGACACTGGCGACATTTCAATTCGGTAGAAGCCAGGAGGGCTAACCGACGCTGGCGGCATCTCAATTCAGTAAAGGCCAGGAGGGCTAACAACCGACAGACAATGGTGGCCATGCAGGCAGTATGCCAAATTGCCCAGTGTCGGCAAAGACATCTGTGTGTGGCCATGCCCATGCAGCCAGCACATTTCCAGTGCAAACTGTCATCTTGTTGTTGATTCGGGTGAGCTCGGTCAACCGGATGTCGCATTTGGCCTGGAAGGCATGGCTAGATGACCGAATTACAAAGGCTATGCTTATGGAGATTTCCTGGTGTGCTCATTTATTTTTGTAAGTCTGTGCGCGACTCTGCGAGTCCCCCACAGCCTCGGGGACTACTGTCGGGGATGTGACCCCGGGTACCCCAGAGTTGTTGCTTTGACCGAAGCTCCCAGGACGTCAGATGCGCTCCAAGTCAAGGCAGATGGCCCCGACTCTTCATCCTTAACGGGATCGCATCCTTAACGGGATCACTCTCCGCGGAGACATCCTTAACGGGATCACATCCTTAACGGGATCGCATCCTTAACGGGATCACTCTCCGCAGAGACATCCTTAACCGGATCACTCTCAGCAGATCCGGAGACATCCTTAACCGGATCACTCTCAGCAGACCCGGAGACATCCTTAACGGGATCACATCCTTAACGGGATCGCATCCTTAACGGGATCACTCTCCGTAGAGACATCCTTAACCGGATCACTCTCAGCAGACCCGGAGACATCCTTAACCGGATCACTCTCAGCAGACCCGGAGACATCCTTAACGGGATCACATCCTTAACGGGATCGCATCCTTAACGGGATCACTCTCCGCAGACCCGGAGACATCCTTAACCGGATCACTCTCAGCAGACCCGGAGGCATCCTTAACGGGATCACATCCTTAACGGGATCACTCTCCGCAGACCTGGAGACGTCCTTATCCGGATCATCATAAATATCTTCGGGAGAGGATAAGAAGAGGACGTGGAGATTCTGAGGACAACAGCTAGAAGACAAAGGCAAGGACGGCATCTCCCGGAGATGCCGGAGACAAGTGCTAGAAGACAAAGGAGTCAACTGTGCTACAGTGTGTGGTGTCTCCTCCTCCACTCATTGTTCCCTGGGTTCCACGTTATAAGGAGCACCAGGGGGGACGGACACGCGAGGACAGGCACTGCCCCTGGGCTCTTTCTTCTTCCTCTTGCTCACTGGAGCCTTCTTCTTCTACCTCTAGCTAGCTAAGATCTCTTGGAGGCAGCACGCATACAGCTCAAGGAGCACATGTACACAACCTATACCAAAGAGGAGAATACACCAAGTAGGCTAGTGCTGCAGTAGGGGTTTTACCTCCTCCGGAGGGCCCCGAAGCAGGGTACATCGTGTGTGCTTTGTGTTCTTGGTTGTTCGTTCTTGTTCTTGCGGTGTTCTTCGTGTATTCTTCGTGTGCGGTTCCGCCGCGCAATCCCTCCCCGAATCCACAAGCACCCGTTCGGCCCCAGAATAAGCCACCCCGTGGCATCTGCGTGATTCCCACCACGACAGCTGCGCTAAGCCGGTTTATATCCCGGCTCGGAGAAAAAGCAATCCCTTTGTACAAGTTGCTCAAGAAAACAGACAATTTTGTGTGGAATCAGGAAGCAGATGAGGCATTTGAAGCTCTGAAGAAACAATTATTAGAAGCGCCAGTTCTGGCGGCCCCGGGTCCCAAGGAACCCATGTGTTATACGTCGCTGCGGGCCTCAGGCTGTGAGTGCTGTGGTGTGGTCGAGCGTAAGGAGGAAGGCAAGGAAAACCCGGTTCAGAGGCCGGTCTATTATGTTAGTGAGGTGTTATCAGAAGCAAAGCAGCGCTATCCGCATTGGCAGAAGCTAGTATTTGGTGTTTTCATGGCAAGTAGAAAGTTGAAACCATATTTTCAGGAGCATCCAATCACAGTGGTGAGTTCAATACCCTTAGCAGATATTATCAGGAATTCAGAAGCTACAGGAAGAATTGCCAAGTGGGCAATAGAGATGGGGCCTTACCACATTGACTATGTGCCTCGTACAGCTATCAAATCTCAGGCATTGGCGATTTTCTTAATGATTGGACACAGTTGAGTGCACCACCCTTGCGCCGGGTCTCAAGCCTTGGGTTATGCACTTTGACGGGTCTAAGCAAGCACAAGGTTCAGGAGCTGGAGTTGTGTTAACTTCTCCCAAGGGTGATAAGCTGAGCTATGTTTTGCAAATTCACTTTGATTGCTCTAACAATGTGGCAGAATATGAGGCCTTGTTACATGGTTTGCGTATGGCAAAGGAGATGAGCATCAAGCATATTAATTGTTATGGGGATTCAGATCTTGTGGCACAGCAAGTTTCAGGAACATGGGATAGAAAAGATGCGACAATGGCGGCTTACAGGAGAGAGGTGGACAGGGTAGCCGGGTTTTTCTCAGGCTATCAGGTGGATCATATTGACCGCAGGAAAAATGATGCTGCAGATGCTTTGTCAAGACTCGGCTCACGCAGAGAGCCGGTTCCACCTAACGTTTTCTTGGACGAGCTATGGACTCCATCAGTCAAGCCTCAGGGCGTAGAGGAACTGGCGGGTCAGGAAGACCCGGATTCGCAATTGGTAGCAGCAACTCATGAAATTCCAGAGTGGACAGAACCTTATTTGGCGTATCTTTTGCGTGGAGAGCTGCCAGAGCAGGAAGTTATATCCCGGCAAATTGTGCGCCGGGCTAAGGCCTACGTAGTTATTGATGGCGAGTTATATAAGAGAAGTGTTTCTGGAGTATTTCAGAGATGTGTGTCTGGAAAGGAAGGCCGGCAAATTTTGAAAGAGATTCATGAGGGAGATTGTGGTCATCATGCTTCAACAAGGTCTTTAGTAGCAAAAGCTTTCAGACACGGCTTCTTCTGGCTCACAGCTCAGGCAGATGCAGAGCGCTTGGTGAGTAGATGTGATGGTTGCCAAAGATATGCAAGGCAAATTCATGTGCCGGCTCAGGAGTTGCGAACAATACCCTTGACTTGGCCCTTTGCAGTTTGGGGGCTTGATATGGTGGGTCCTTTTAGCATGTCTCCTTGCAAGAAAACCCACCTCTTGGTTGCCATTGATAAGTTTACAAAGTGGGTTGAGGTGATGCCTGTTACTAATTGTGAAGCAGCTACAGCAGTCAAGTTTTTGAAGCAGATCATACACAGGTTTGGGTATCCTCATAGTATCATCACAGATAATGGTACTAACATGTCCCTTGGTGAGATGGCAAAGTTTTGTGGAAATCAGGGTATACGTTTAGATGTTGCTTCAGTTGCTCATCCACAGGCCAATGGACAAGTAGAACGAGCAAATCAGGAGTTGCTTCGAGGTTTGAAACCACGTCTCCGGGTCCCGTGTCTCAGAGCCGCTGGAGCGTGGGTTGAGGAGTTGCCATCAGTAGTTTGGGGAATCAACACAACACCAAACAGATCCACAAAGATGACCCCTTTCTTTATGGTGTATGGGGCAGAGGCAGTTTTGCCAAGTGATATAATTCATGACTCGCCTCGCGTGGCGGCTTATGTTGAAACAGAAAATGAGCAGACCCGGCAGGATTCTGTGGACCTGCTTGAGGAGAACAGAGAACAAGCACTGGAGAGATCAGCAGTGTATCAGCAGATTTGAGGCGGTATCATAGTCGCCGGGTTAAAACTCGCACTTTCCAGGAGGGAGATTTAGTGCTGCGATGGGTGCAATCCAAGAAGGGATGCACAAGTTATCTCCCCCTTGGGAAGGGCCCTTCATCATAAGCAAGAAATTGAACAATGGTTCATATTATTTAGTGGATGCAAGAGAAAAGTCCGAGTCTGTGAATGACACATCGCACTCTACCTTTTCATTGGAAGAGCGTGAGAGGCCATGGAACATTGCACAGCTGCGCCCATATATACTTAGCATGAGAAAGAGATATGAGATGTAAAACACGATGTAACAGGCAGCAGGTTTCAGACGCGCTCTTTTCCTTACCAGGGTACCTAAGGGGACTGGAAGGTTTTTAATGAGGCGGCTTGCTGACCTAACCTTTTCTATCAATAAAGTGAAGGTTGAACAGAAATTTGTGTTCTTTCAGTTTCTTTTTTATGTTTGATAGTAGTGTTGCATAGTTCTATGTTAAGTTTGGTCTTGGGGGCTTGTCCTTGGGGGCTTGTCCCAAGACCCGGCTTTTTACGGTCATCCGGGTCTCGATGTTTTGTGACCCGGCTGTGCAGTTTTAGCTACAGTATCCATAACTTTGGATTCAGAAGTATGAAGGTGAAGTTTACATTTTAGTTGTTTATGTTTTTGTCATAGAA
Source organism: Poa pratensis (assembly GCA_947311845.1). Classification (NCBI taxonomy): domain Eukaryota; kingdom Viridiplantae; phylum Streptophyta; class Magnoliopsida; order Poales; family Poaceae; genus Poa; species Poa pratensis. Next base: position 25,804,042 of record CAMZMU010000094.1, on the reverse strand, counting down.
CAAGTGCATAGTTATCTTTGAGGACGCCCAGAGAGCGTGTCCCACCAGTATGAGGATCAATGGGGTAATGTTGCATAGTTAAGCCATTACTTTATAAACATTGATCCAGGTCTTGGGGGCTCTTACTTCAATAGTTTGCAGCTGCAATCCCAAGACCCGGCTTTATGCCACTAGTTTATTCTTGGTTATCTTGCTGTTGAGCTGATGTGACTCGCAATTTTATGGCCTGATTGCTCACCTGGAAATTCAATCAACCATGAAGCCCATTGGGACTTGGTTCGACCCTGTTTTTCTCAGAGAAGTAGCGACAGGGTATCCATGCGAAAGCCGGCTCACAGTTAAAGAAATCAAAAGGGTCATCAAAACCACAGAAGAGGCATATTTCAAGCAAAAGTTTGAGAGTAGCATAAAAGTTTCATCAGGTGCATAGGCGCACCATCACAGGCATAGTGCAACAGTGCTAAAGTTATTACAATAAGCGCCCAAAGGGCCGAATAAGATTGTTTTCTTGCAGAGATAAAGCATCTGCGTAAGTTTTCAAGCTCGGCTTCAGGAGCCGGGTCACGGGGAGGAGAGCCGGTTGGTTGTTCTTCGACGGTCTTTGCCGGGTCTCTTCTTCGGCGGCCGCCGGGTTAGCCTCTGGCTCCTTGGTCTCGTCGGTTTCTTTGGCCTTGGTCTTGCGCCGGGTGATTTTTCGAAGTGGCTGGAAGAAGTTTTCATCATCTTCTTCAGCTATCGCCCGTGACGGAGGAGGAATAACTGGCGTAGAGGAGCTGGGAGCAGTGGAGGTACCAGGAGCATTTTTGCCGGGTCAATGGAATCCTTATAGCTTTGGAGGAGATCGACGCGTTGTGGCTCGTCATCCATGATCTCTTCATCATTTTCAGTATATCCAAGCTGCAAAGTGGTGAGCTTCATCTTGCTGGCAATTACAGTGGCAACGTGCCGGGTTTGCTTCACAACCCGGGCGTAGCACTTCTTATCGAACTCCTTGCCATCAGTGTCAAACTGAGGAAAGCCCTTCTTCAGTGGAGCCGGGTTTAGTGGGGATGGTAGGCCTTTGCCAAGGCAAGACCTCGCATCACCCCGGCCCTGCAAGCAGATCTCTTGAGCAGATGGATCCATTGTGGCATTGTTGACAGATGCCCAAGGACTTCAGTGTACTTGCTTGGCGGGTTCTCCCAGAGCCTAGCGGCTTTGATGACCTCGCAGCTGCCAAAGTACAGCTGACGTGTCAGCGTGTACATGCATTTGATCTTCTCTGCAGCGGTTTTGCGGAGGTTCCCATCACGAGGGCCTGTGTAAGGAAAAAGAACAGTGAGATTTCAAAAACCGGCTTTGCTTGCAGTTTAATTCAAAGGAGTAGTGCTTACCCACTAAAGATTCAACCATAGAGGTGATCATTCTTTTTAGCCGGGTCAGCTCTGTTGGTTTCATCCAGCTGCTTCTGCAGGGTCTCCTGTTGCTCCTGGAAGTTCTCCTCGTTCTCCTGCATGTCCTTCTTCAGATCAGTTTTCTTGCGTCAGCAGTAATTTTTCTTCTAAGGCCTGGAGTTGAGCTGAGTGATCAGCCCGGGTCTCAGATTCAGTTTTGGCAGCGTCATGAGCCGGGTGATTCAGCCTGGGCCTTGGCATGGTCTTCCTGTTAAGATGCAAAAAGTTATGTTAGTCCCAGGTCGCCGCAGGCGTGCAACCCGGCACTTGGGGGCTACATGCGCAAAAAGTCTGAAAATTTTCTAACTGTAAGTCCCAGGTAGCTGTGGACAGCTAACCCGGCACTTGGGGGCTACTCAGTTTGAAGTTCAATTGTTCAACGTAATAAAGAAGTCCCAGGTTGCTGCAGGCACACAACCCGGCACTTGGGGGCTACAGTGTTCAAAGTTTTGATGTGAAAATGGGCAAGTTTTAAATGATGGAAGTTTTTTAGTCCCAGGTTGCTGTAAACAGACAACCCGGCACTTGGGGGCTACAGGTTTGAAGTTTTTACCTAAGGAATGCATATTGTAAGCACCAAGCTCATCACAAGTGATGAACTTAGAGCTTGGGGGCTACTCAGGGTATAGTTATGCAAGAAAATATACAGGCAAGAAGTAAAAAGGGTACCTGATATCGTTTTTGAATTAGGGCGACCAGTTCTGTCTCCAGGGTCTTGTGTTGAGCAAGGCGAGAAAAATATTCGTCGCAAAGTGCTGGAACGGACATGGCGTCCAGAGCCGGTGAATTTGAGGAGGAAGCCGGGTTCTTGTCCTTGGCAGGAGTTGCCGGGTCAGCATCTGGGGCTGGCACCTTGGCAAGAGTCTCAGGGCATTTTGTACTGGAACGTGCCGGGTCCCAGTAACCTGCACTTCATCTTCTTTAGTCCCAGAGCCTAACCCGGGCGAGTGAGCAGCTGGGGAGGATTCTGGCACCGGGTCAACAATTTTTTGGAGAAGCCGCGGGGGTTGCTTGCTCCCTTGGCTCGTCTTTGTCCTCCGGTTCTCAATATGTGCCTCCATAGGAGAAGGCTCTGTGGTTGCTGGAGGAGGAGACGCCGCGGGAGGAGATTCCGGGTCTTCATCCATAAAAGCTCTGGCACTGGAACAAGATAGTGTCTTAGTTAAACAAGAATGGGACAGTAAAGTATAGAGGTATGGAAAAGATGTGTGAAGTATTTCTAACCCGGCGTTGATCTGGAAATCCTCGGGTGTGCTAACACCATCCGAGGAGAATCTGACAAACGAGATGGTTTAGGAACCCGGATCTTGCCAGCTAAAGGGAACTGTTTGCTGGGCGTCTTCTGGATGGATTTGGCCCAGCTTGATAAAGAGCGTTGAGGGATACCTGGGCTCAGGGAAGCTTGGCTTGTAGAAGACCGGGTTCGGCGTCTCTTGTTCGCCTCAGCCTCCTTCTCAGCTCCTTTTCCTGTGTTATGCTTAAGTTTGAGATGAGTTCATCATGAAATTGAGAAAAGAGAATGTGGTACCTTGGCAATGGTGGCCCGGGTCCTCTTCTGAGTAGGTGCAGCAGTTTGGGGACCCGGCGCTACGTCAGAAGCCGGGTCAGTGGGGCCTGGAATAAAATTTGCCGGGTTATCAGTAGAGGTGTCCTTGTTGGGGACTTCGTTGTTAATCAACTGGAGGAAGAGCCGGCCTACGGAGTCTAGCTCACCTTCTTCTTCTTCTTCTTCTTCGTCGTCTTCACTTTCTGTGTCCTCCCCATCAGGAGAGGATGTAGGGGTAAAATCCACGCTCCACCACTTGGAGTCCTGAGAAAAAGCAGTCACAGTAAATAACAGTCTATGGATGAGTTTACCGGGTTAAAGTAAGCAAAATGATTGAGTATTGGCTTTACCGTGGGGGGTTTGTTCTTGGCACTAAATGGGGCGAGCCCGTTCAGTGCAATGGCATCTTTCTTTTCGCCAAGCAATCTCTTGGCATTCTTCACGAGCTGATCATCAGTAGCGTCATCTCGAGTAACGCATGTTGTCTGTGGTTTCACCAGTGTACTGGCAAATTAGCCGGGTCCTGATGCTGAGTGGCTGGATGAACCAACCGATCCAGCACTTGACCAGATCTGTGCCCTTGAGGCCATGGGCGAGTAAAGCTCTGGCCCGGCGAAGATGGGCTCGAGCTTGACCCGCTCGGCGTCATCGGCATAACTATTCATTTTGGCTTCATATGTTAAGCCCGAGTTCCGGAAAGCCGGGTAACGGGCATCGTCAGATTCTGGTGAAGTGTCTTGCAGTAAAAATATGTGTTTTGCCACCCCTTGGGATGGCTGGCTAGAAGAAGAGCCGGGAAATCGCATTCCCTTCGGCGCTGGATTGCAACTCCCCCATATGGGAGTACTTGGTCCTTGCGAGAGGGGTTGCAGTAGAAGAACTCGAGGAACAGCTCGAGGCTTGGAGCCATTTGCAGATAATCTTCACAGAACACCACAAAGTTGCTGATGTTCAGCATGGAGTTGGGCGCGATGTCTTGAGGCCTAAGGCCGTAGTACTTCAAGACCCGGCGAAAAAACAGGGAACCCGGGGGGCGAAGGCCGCGCTGAACGTGGTCGAGGAAAACCACCACTTCACCTTCCTTGGGGCTGGGGCGGATTTCTTCTCCAGCAGCACGCCATTGAATCTCATCCTTGGAGGGAGCTCGCCGCAGTTCACGTATTCTTGAAGCATCAAGTTCGTCACCGTGGACTTGGTCCAGTTGACCTGAGTAGCAGCGGGGGCGGCGGAGCCAGATGCACCGGCGTGGGTGCTGTGAGGCTTCTTTGCGAGCTTCTTCGCCGCACGGGGAGCTCCGGCCTTCGCTTTGTCCTTCACCATGGCTGAGGCTTCGAGTTCTCTGAGCGCAACAATGGAGATGTGAAACCCTAGTTCTAGATGTAGATGCGTGGAGAGGGAAATGCAAAGCAAATCTGGACGAGATTCAAGTTGGAATCAAGTGCGGAGCACGGATGTGTGGGATAAACGTACCTGTGGATCTTCTTGCAGGAGATTGGAGGCTCGATTTGAGATTGGATCCGCGTGCTACAGTGCGGCGCGAGGAAGAAGATGAACTGAATGGGGAAAGTGACCGGGTGTCTCTTGGTCTCCTATTTATAGGCACAGTAAAAACCCTAGGGGTGTTGTGGTAAAAAGTGAAGAGATAAGGATCTTTGACTAAAAGTCAACGACAAACGGAATGAGATAATTACGGAGTATTAAATGATAAGATCGTGATTAAGATGGATAAGGATGGATTAGTTGGGCGATAATTTTCACTAAGTGTCGAAAGTGAAACCCGGGCGTGGAACCCGGCAAGAGATAACCGGGTTACGGCGTGAACCGCCAAAAAGACTGGCCAAGCAAAGGAGAAAAGAGATGTTCTGATATTAAATTTGTTATGTGTTATTTATGTTTCAGGTGATTAACCCGGCTGGCCAGGATATCAGTTCTGCTCAAAGAAGCAATATTCAAGAATAAGAAGCAGAGCATGCCAACCTGGCAACCAGGTTAATCTGGGGGCTACTGATGGGGGGATGATAACCCGGTAGGCCCATGAAGAGGGAAGCATGACCCGCCAGGCAGGAGGCCCGGCCAGGCCAGCTAACCATCAGCATGGGCCGGGTTATGTTGCTGGGCCAGAGGCTTTGGCGGTAACCCGGTTCAGGAAGGGAAGTTTCTAGAAGACCAGAGGCGGTTCGGACTTGGAGGACACGAAGGCTAGAAGAGCTAGAGTAGGATTCCGAGTCTGGGTAGAGCCCGGGTTCGTATTGTAAAGTGCCAGGAGACCCGGTCGTCTATATAAACCGGTCCCTGAGCCCTAGTTGAGAGAACTTTACGATCCAAGCTTAGGCGAGAGAACCATCGAGAGAAACACCACAACCTTGTAACCTAGATCGAGATCCGGCTCTGTTGTCGTAGCCGGGTTATCGAGATCGAGATCAATAACAAGATAGCAGGAAGTAGGTCTTTATCTCCAATGGAGAGGCCGAACCTGGGTAAACCCTTTGTCCCTGCAATGCTAAACAATCTCCCAGACGCCAGTGTCGCCTTGCCCATCAACTCAAGCTACCCCAAAGTAGCATCTGCCGTGTTATCTACCCCACGACACTCACGTTATCCCGGACAAGGTTTTCCTCCATGTCGGGACACCTCAGGCGAGAAGGATCCCGGGGCCCTGGAAGTTCCAGGCCGGGTGTGGGCGTTTCTGCAGCGGCGCAAGGCGGTTGCGGAGGAAATGAGCAACGATGGCGGCTCCGGAAACTTCTTTCTCGCAAAGAAGTCTGAAGCGCGCCACGACCGCCGAGAATTGTTCATCCTGCAAGCTGACGCTTCTCCAAGTATCCAGATCCACTGGACGCTCCGTCGGCTCCTCAAGCTGAGCATCGGCTTCTGGCACCCCGACCAGGAACCAGTGATCCCTCCACTCATCCCATTTGGATTTAGTCTCCAGAAGGGGGTAGGCCCACTTGATCTTCGGACGGAAGCAGAACGTGACACTGCCTCCCATCCAGCCTTGGCCCCCAATGCGAGGGTAGAAGAAGTGGCGGAACAGCGCCACAGACGGCATCACCCCGACGAACGCCTCGCAGGCGTAGGCGAAGACCGCCAAGTCGAGAATTGCGCCTGGCGTCAGATGCAAGAGCTTCAGCTTGTACGCGCGCAAGATCTCCATCAAGAAATCAGAGAAAGGGGGACAAGCCCCATCAACATGAAGCTGTCGAAAATGGGGATCTGCTTGGGTGTCCTGGTCGCCGACGGCGGAAAGATCTCCGACGCTTTCCTGGCTGGGACACCATCGGCACCAGCAGACTCCATCACCCCGAAGTGCTCCGCCTTCCGCATCATCTCCGTATCGTCGGCGAAGCAGCTGGGAACAAGGCCGTCTGCCTCTTGAGTTCAGCCTGCTTGGCGTTGCGCGCCGATCTCCGCCGCGATCTCTTGGTTTTTGGGGACATCGGCTTCTCGTGGGCGAGGCCCCCGCGCTCTTCATCCTCCGGGCGAGAGCTTTCAGTCGAGCCATTGGAGCAGAGGGGAGTTTGGTGCAATGGCAGCAAGAGGAGGCGGCGGAGCAGAGTCAGGAGGACGAAGGCGGAGGCGGCGATTTGGGGGATTTCGGCGAATCTGGAGAGGTAACGGCTACAGTGGAAGCCAGTCGTGCTTATAAGGCATCCCACACGTCACGTCGCGGCCCCATTACTCCGACGGACGTGGGGATCGAGGGGGCGTGCCGATTTCTGCGCGTTTCGCCCGTTGGATTCCAAGATAAGCACGGGGTCCGTATGAATCGCAATGTTCGCCGTGATTCAGTCAACAGGACCCGGGGCTCGTCTCTACCTCGCCTCGGCGGGTCCCCAACGGAGCTGAGAAGACCAGGTGCCCGGGACCCACTTTGACCTATCTTTAGGCCATGGCCCCGGCAGCTGGAGCAAGAGCCGCCGGGACCATGCCCGGGGGCTACTGTCGCAACAGTGGAACATGGGGTTCCCCTAGTATTGCCAAAGTGGGTCCACCCCATGTGGGACCAAGATGAAGATGGACAAGACCAAGACTCAAGTCAAGCTGGCGGGTTCACCGTCAAGACACGCATGGCCTATGTCGACTAAGGGCTCCAGTCCTGGGGACCTTCCGGGTCCCCGAATCAAGCAAGAAGGCCAGGAAGGACCCGAGAGCCGAGTTCCCGGCAGGAGGCCAGGCTCCCTCTCGGGTACTTCCCCACGTCCCTGTGGATAAGCACTCCACCTCACCACGGAAGACTTGGGATGCAAGGCGAAGGCAGCGCGGGCGGAAGCACGTCCCGTGGTGGTGTCAGCTCCTGTCCACCCCGAGGCGGACGCTCCCACCTAACCCAAAGGAGACGCTAGGCTGGAGAGGCCACGTCTCCCCCTAAACTAGATGAGGAGGGTCCTTCACCCCAAAGGTCCCTCACGCCCCTCACGTGACCTTGTGGCAACCCCTTAGCCTATAAAAGGAGGACCAAGGCACGGAGGGGGGGAGGTCGAACCAAGGACGAACACAAGCTAGAACCAGAGCAAGACTAGACTAGGGCTGCGAAGGTAGAGAGGAAGGTGATCTACTCCGGGTCAGGATCTGTCCTTCTTCTACCTCCAGCCAAAACCCTTCCGGGTACCCTGTCCGGGAGGTCCCATTGTAAGCCACACTATGAAGAACCCATCAATCCAGACATGCAGGAGTAGGGCTTTTAGCCTCCGGGCGGCCTAAACCTGGGTAGCTCCTTGTGTCCCTTTGGTTGCATGCTTTGATCGTGGAGAGGAGAGCTTGATCTAGACTCCGCCCAAGAAGACGATTCTCAGCCTCCTTCGCGCCCCGTGCCGAACCTAAAAGGGGGTATCCTATACTCCCGGTGTCCGTGCAACGAGACACGACACTTGGGGGCTAATGTCGCGGGAATAATTAACCCGCGACTTATTCAAAGCCAAAACGGCGACTTCATCTTCATGATCACGCTATTATTGGGCCATGTAAAGATGGGCCGATCAAGGATCGCGGCCTGCCAAAGGAAGGCTCCAGAAGGTCGGTGGTAAAACTTGCCTTGGAAGACAAGAAGACGATCGGCTTCGTGCAAAACTCTTGTAACCTAGCGAGCCTCTGTGTATTAAAGAGGACTCGCAGGACTTAGACAGGTTCAAGCTATCAAGCCCTAAAACCCTAGCCCTTATGGCGAGTTCCCAGATCGGATCGCCTCCATTGTAACACCACATATATCATATCAATACCAATCTAGGGTAGGCAGGAAGTAGGTCTTTACCTCACATTGAGGGGCTGAACCTGGGTAAATCTGTGTTCGTCCTTGTTCCTGCGATCCCAAGCTCAGAGACGATTGACTCGCGCAAATCCCACACCTACGAAGTCATCCATGACATCTGACGTGAAAACCCACGACAATCGCCATCCTATCCCTCGCTTAGATGACATGTTGGATGAGCTTAGTGGTGCTTGCATCTTTTCCAAAATCGATCTTCAGAGTGGATACCACCAAATACGAATGAGTGAAGGTGACGAATGGAAGACCGCTTTCAAAACTAAACTTGGTCTTTATGAATGGTTAGTCATGCCATTTGGTCTTTCCAATGCACCTTCCACATTTATGCGTCTTATGAACCATGTTTTGCGACTTTTCATTGGAAAATTTGTTGTGCTATAGTTTGATGACATCTTGATCTATAGCAAATCTTTGATGAGCACACTTCACATGTTGCTCACGTTTTGTTGGCTCTTCGAAATGAAAAGCTTTATGCCAATCTTTCCAAATGTACATTTGCACCCAACAAGCTTGTTTTCTTAGGATTTGTGGTTTCTTCTGAGGGAGTTGAAGTTGATGAAACAAAAATCAATGCAATTGTCAATTGGCCATTTCCTATGTCACTTGCCGAGTTGAGACGTTTTCTTGGATTTGCCGGATTCTATCACCGCTTTATTGAGAACTTTTCCACCATCGCTTCTCTCTACATGAACTTACAAAGAAAAATGTTCCGTTCATTTGGGGACATGAGCAAGATTTTGCCTTCAATGAGCTCAAACGGTTGTTAACCGAAGCTCCCCTTCTTGCTTTACCGGATTTTTCAAAAACATTTGAAATTCATTGTGATGCTAGTGGTTGATCAAGGAAGAGTATTAGGGGGGTTTGTTTATCGTCTCCACAGGGATCAACAAAGTTATGCTGGTTCTAAGGGTTGGCAGAAGCTAGAACAAAGTTTTCAGATTTTTACTTCGGGACAGAAAGGGGGTTTGGAAAAGGGTTTTGGGGAATTGTTTTTAGAAAGTAACTTGTAGCTACTTGGTTGTCAAGCAAGTATCTAGCAAGGATCCGAGCAAGTTTTAGACAGGGAACAAGAGATTCTTCAACAGCTTACAGAGGCTAGTCTTGCAAGCAAGAGGTTTTAGCAGGTTTAGGGCAGAAGCAAAATTTAAACACAAAGTTCACTCTTTTCTGGGTTGTCAAGCCAGATCCAAGTAAGTTAACAAGCATAGGAGGCTAGGGATGGAATTTCAACACACAAGTATGCAGGGACTAGCCTTACACACACAGATCAAATCACACAACAAGCAGAACATGCAAACATTCAGTAGGGGCAGAAAACTGTGTCACTCAATTCACTGCAATATCCAAACTCTTACAAGCTCTACTTAAAGATGAATGATCTACTCAGTTCGACACAAGATTACACAGAAGAAAGGAGAGTTTCCCTTGGTTGTAGCTCACTGAGATCTTGTCGAAGCAGGGGAAGCAGAGGTGAAGACAAGGGTGGAAGCAGAGTTGCAGAGCATGATCTTCAGGTCACCATGGCCTTGGGCTTCTTCTCCTGGACTCCTTGTTCATCTTGATCTTGTTTTTGGTCTTGTTCTTCTCTGTTCTTGAGAGGTTCTTGCTGTTTTTGAAGTTCTTGGTGGTGGTTGGAGTTAGTGGCCGAAAAGGTGTTGTGGCTGTTGTGGATGGGATGGAGTGAGGTGGATGGATGGGTGATGGTTGTGGATGCGGATGGATTGCGCTGTGGTGGTGTGGTGGTTTTATACCCCTTTTTGCATCTCTGAGGTGGAGTGGCATGAGGTGGAGGTGAGGAGGAAGTTTCTTCTTTCCCACTTTAGCTCACAGTGCACATGGGTTGTCTGCAACTTTTTCACCTTTTTGCCTTTTTGGATTTCTTGACCTCCAAGATGATCTCTTCCCTCTCCTTTGGTTCAAACTTGTTTGAGTTGCTTCTTATCTTCTCTGGAACCTTTTGCTGCAACACTATTGCTTTGCTTCATCGAGTTTTGGAGCATATGAGTTAACTGACGGAAATTGCATTCCTGTCAGTTAACTGTTCACTGTCTGGCACAGAAGGGTTTTGATGTTTTATTTCTGGTTTTCGACTAGTTGATCATGTCCATCTTCTCTGCTGCATTGGATTCACAAGAGTGGTGCTTCTTCTTCACATTTCCTCTGGTTCTGGTGAACACACTGAACTGCAATTGGGATGAAAAGCACCGTAAAATGCATAGAAATGCAGTACTGGGAGCTAGGAAGTGGGGTTTTTGTGAGGTTTTAGTGCTCTGAATATGCATATAAATGATGGTGATCAAACCCCCAGACCAAAACCTTTGCTTGTCCCCAAGTAAAGCAAAATGAATTCTATTGACAAAACTCTGATAATAGTCTGGTGATGAACAGTGCAAAGTCTGAAAACTTAGCAGTTCATTTAAATTGGATTCATTGCAGTTTCTGTTCATGATTAGTGCAAGTGCTTGTTTGGAAACAAGTTTCAAATAGCAGGATTTAATCATTTCTAGGTTCAACAACTTTGGAGTAACATGATAAGACAGTTCACAAGGAAATTGAATAGAAAAGATCCAGAAAATAGCCATAATGCAGAGATGAGTGTTAATATGCATGCAAGATCAGTGCTTCACCTACTACAGTTCCCAGGAACATAGTAGACTAATGCAAATGCATAGGATGAGTTAGTTAGTTAATTTCTTGTCAGGTTAACACAGTTAGTGCTTCACAGGTTACAATCCCAGGATTATAACTGCTAATGCCAAAATTTGCTTCAAACTTCAGTTATAGACTTTTCAGTTAGTGCTTCACATACTACAATCCAGAGATCACAGTAGCTAATGCAAAAAATTACTTGTTTTTGCCCAACTTTCAGTTAGTTCCACTGTTAATACTTTTGCTGTCAGTGCTTCACAAATCACAATCCAGGGATCATGATTGCTAATGCAAAAATGCAGAATGCAGAAATGCAGTTAATTAAATGGCTCTAAAATGGATCATCACATTCAGTTTCTTAGCAAATTGCATTATCAGGTATTCCAAAAGCTTTGAACAGAGAAACAAATAAATACTACATTGATAAATGTTTCTGAACATGAGCATTTGCAAGGATAACAAGCAGATAAAATGCAAGATTCACAATAAAATGTAATGCTACTTAATCAGAACAGAGCAACTTCATGAAACTTCACTGAAACAGCTTTAAATTGCCAAATTGATAATAATTCAGAACCATGGCATAGCAATAATATTCATGCTTGTAAAATGGTTTTAGGGATTGGAATGTTTCCACCTGGTGATCACTTCTGCTCCTTGCTTCATGATATCACAGCCAAACTTCTCCTTCTTCTTTTATTCCTTAACTGAAACACTAAAACAAAAGAAACACACAAAACAAGAATAGCAAATAAAGGAAATAAAAATGTAAATAATATAAAAAGGTATCAGGCTGCCTCCTGATGAGCGCTTGTTTATAGTCATGAGCCTGACTGTAGCTTCTTCATTGGTTCACGGCTGCAGAGGATGCATTAGCAACATCCTGTAGCTCATCTTCTTCTGTAACTTCAGCATCTTCATAATTAACTTTCTCTCCCACAACATAATGCTTCATTCTCTGACCATTAACCTTGAACATTCCTTCAGATGGACTCTGAACTTCGAAAGCACCATGTCCCAGGTCTCTCTTGATGATACAAGGTCCAAACCATCTGGACTTGAATTTGCCAGAGAATAAATGCAGCTTGGAATCATAAACAAGCACTGTCTGTCCAATCCTGAATTCCTTTCTGAGAATGTGCTTGTCATGCCATTTCTTGGTCTTTTCTTTGTAAATCTTGGAACTCTCATAGGCATCATGCCTCAGCTCTTCTAGCTCACACATCTGCAACTTTCTTGCATCTCCAGCTTTTCCTAAGTCCATGTTCAATTTCTTGATAGCCCACTGAGCTCTGTGCTCTAGCTCAACTGGTAAGTGACATGCTTTTCCATAGACAAGCCTAAATGGTGACATACCAATAGGTGTCTTGTATCCAGTTCTGTATGCCCACAAAGTATCTGGTAGCTTCATTGACCAATCCCCTCTGGACTTGGACACAACTTTCTCTAATATTTGCTTAACTTCTCTGTTGGAAAGCTCAACTTGTCCATTAGCCTGTGGGTGGTAGGGTGTAGTTACTCTGTGATTTTCACACCATACTTGCTCAGTAGCTTCTCTAGCTGTTCATTGTTGAAATGAGCTCCACCATCACTGATAACAACTCTTGGTACTCCAAACCTAGGGAAGATAACATCTTTGAACAGCTTGCAGACTGCCTTGGAATCTGCACTCACAGTAGGTACTGCTTCAACCCATTTGGACACAATCCACTGCAACTAGTATATGCTTGTATCCTTTTGATGATGGCAAGGGTCCAACAAAATCAACTCCCCACACATCAAACAATTCCACTTCAAGTATGCCTTGCTGTGGCATTTCATTTCTTCTTGAATTTTTCCAGCTCTCTGACAAGGATCACACTGCTTGATATATTCATTCACATCCTTGAACAGACTAGGCCAATAAAATCCAGCTTGCAGGATTTTTGCCTGTGTTTTCATAACTCCAGCATGGCCTCCATACATGCCTGAATGGCATTGGAACATCACATCACCAATTTCTTCACTTGGCACACATCTTCTCACTATTCCATCTGCACAATGCTTGTACAGAAATGGTTCATCCCAGTAGTAACTCTTGGCATCATGCAGAAATTTCTTTTTCTGTGAATAGGACATGTCTGCTGGCATAATTTCACAAACAAGTAGTTTACAATGTCTGCATACCAAGGAGTACTAACATTCACTTCCATCAATTGTTCACCAGGGATACCATCTTTATTTCTCTGCTTTCAGGACTGTTTATTCTTGACAAGTGATCTGCAACAGTATTTTCTGAGCCTTTTTGTCTTTTATCTCAATATCAAATTCTTGCAGCAGTAAAACCCATCTGATCAGTCTTGGCTTTGCATCCTTTTTCTTCACCAAGTACCTTATTGCTGCATGATCAGTGTACACAATGCACTTGTGCCCAACAAGATATGGCCTGAATTTATCAAATGCAAATACTACTGCTAGCAGTTCTTTTTCAGTTGTGGTGTAGTTGATCTGAGCTTCATCAAGTGTTTTGCTTGCATAATGAATCACATGGACAGCTTTCTCTTTTCTCTGGCCAAGCACTGCTCCTACTGCAAAATCACTTGCATCACACATCAGCTCAAAAGGCAAATTCCAGTCAGGTGGCTGCACTATTGGAGCTGTAACCAAAGCTTCTTTTAGCTTGTTGAAAGCTTGCATACATGCTTCATCAAACACAAACTGCACATCCTGATTTAGCAGGTGAGTGAGTGGTTTAGCAAGGAGAGAGAAATCCTTGATAAATCTTCTGTAAAAACCAGCATGACCCAAGAAACTCTGAATTCCTTTCACATTTTCAGGTAGAGGTAGCTTTGCAATCACATCTACTTTTGCTTTATCCACTTCTATCCCTCTAGCAGAAACCATGTGCCCAAGTACAATACCTTCAGTTACTAAAAAGTGGCACTTCTCCCAGTTAAGGATAAGGTTCTGCTCTGAACATCTGTGCAACACTGCTGTCAAGTTCTTCAGGCAAGTAGCAAAATCTTTTCCATACACTGTGAAATCATCCATGAACACTTCCATGATTTTTTGAATGTAATCAGAGAATATTGACATCATACATCTCTGAAATGTGCCAGGTGCATTACACAGACCAAAAGGCAATCTCTTGTAAGCAAAAGTTCCATAAGGACAGGTGAAAGTTGTTTTTTCTTGGTCAGCTGGGTGTATTGGGATTTGGATAAATCCAGAATATCCATCCAGGTAACAATAGAATTCCTGCCCTGCTAGTCTTTCCAGCATCTGATCCATGAAAGGTAAAGGAAAATGGTCTTTCCTTGTTGCTTTGTTCAGTTTTCTGAAATCATTAACCATTCTCCAACCAGTGACAGGTCTTGTGGTAATCAACTTTCCTTCTTCATTTTCTACCACTGTGTAGCCAACTTTCTTAGGCACAATGTGGATAGGACTCACCCACTCACTGTCAGGGATGGGGTAAATCATGCCTGCCTGAAGGAGCTTGAGAACTTCCTTTTTCACCACTTCTTGCATAGCAGGATTTTCACCACTCCTGTGTGAACAAACTTTCTCATCAATTCCCTTGATGTCATCAATTGAATATCCAATCACATTTTTATACAATCTCAACACTGACAACAAGCTTTCTTCCTGTTCACTGTCCAAAGCAGAGCTAATTATCGCTGGATGAATTTTTTCTTTCTCTAGAAAGGAGTACTTCAGATGATCATGTAATTCTTTTAACTCAACAATGGAGTTATGAGCTAGCTGAGGAATTTCACTCTGTACTTCCTCTGATCTTTCTTCACAAAGATTTATTGCACAAAGTTCCTGTAAATTTGTATTTTCTGCAGTAACAAACACTTGAATTTCAGGTTCTTCTGGTTGCCATTCTTTTAGAGCATTGTGAACACTCTGTCAACAACATCAATAGAATGGCATTGCTCCAGAACGTTGGGTAAATGTGAAGCATGTCTCATGCTGAATTCTGCTTGTTCTGAGCCAAACTGCAACTTCAGTGTTCCACCTTTTACATCAATTATTGCTCCTGCTGTTGCCAAGAATGGTCTGCCTAGAATCATGGATTCTGAATTGTCTTCCATTTCCAATACCACAAAATCAACTGGATAAGCAAAATTTCCAACTTGGACAGGCACATCTTCAAGAATTCTAGCTGGCTTCCTCAGTGTTCTGTCAGCTAATTGCAAAGTCATGGAAGTTGGCTTCAGAGCTCCTAGCTGCAAAACTTGACTGACAGCCAGAGGTAAAACACTCACTGATGAACCCAAATCGCACAAAGCTGTGAATGTTCTTTTTCCAACCACACAAGGGATACTAAAACTTCCAGGATCACCAATCTTCTTGGGCTTATAGTACATAATGACAGCACTGCAGTCCTCTGTCAGAGCAACAATTTCAGGATCTTCCAGACTTCTTTTCTTTGTAATCAGGTCCTTGAAGAATTTTGCATACAGAGGGATGTGGAGTACTGCATCAAGGATAGGAATGGTAATTTGAACTTCCTTCATGGTTTCCAAGAACTTGGCATATTGCTTTTCTTCCTTGGTTTTCTCCAATCTTTCTGGAAATGGTACTTTCTGAGCAACAGTTCTCTGAACTGCAGGAACTGGATCTGCTACAATGTTATCAGGTTTTTTCACTGCGTTTTCAACTGATTTTTCCACTGGATTTGCTTGCTTTTCAGCTTCAACTGTTGGTTCAACTGGCTTTTCATGTACTACAGTGTTTTCAGGTGCAAGAACTTGCTGAATTTGTACCCTTCTCTGTGGAGCAACATAAGGCATCTTTGGACGAAAACTCACTTTGGCACTCGAGCACCACTGCTCCCGAAATCAGAGTCGTTGTTTCAGCCTTCCTCGCCATCCTATCAACCGTACTGTGTCAGGCCCATTTACACATTTCTCTCGCATTGGAGCAGCAGCCATGTATTCCAAGGTCATATCGTAATAAATGGTGTGCCACTGCCCACCACTGCTGCACGCTTTGGACTCTTTTCTCACTGCAACGAGGAGCGTCAGGTCTTGTCAACCCATAGGGCATAGGTCACTGTACATAGGATCATCATCCTCAGCTTCTACTCGCACTCGCAGGACGATTTTACTTGTTATTAACCACAGTTATTAATTACGTAGATATGTTTAAGAGTTTTAGATAGCACCTATATATAGTTTAATTAGTAATGCTGTGTATACCTTTTTTTGGGCGAAAGTAGGCTGATTCAAGTCTGTATGTTCCTACGAAATATCAGCCCTTCTCAAATCACATCAAATTATAGCTTTCTAGGTCATTCCAGAAATATTAGTCATTTTAAAATTACATCAACTTATAAAATTATCCAAGCGATCGAGCACTCTACTGCCTGTTACCTGATCATGTATAAATAAATACTACAAACATTCTATTCCTGACTTCTCAATTGCACTAATATTTAGAAAATAAATGCACGTGGAAGAAAACAACTCGAATAAAACAAACTGCTAACATTATGTTATATCTTTTATGGAGATAAAAATTATTTCAACATATCACCATGTTGCAAAATTATATTCCACGATAAAAAACACCTTATTACAAAATTTTCATATTCCACAGAAATTATATCATACACAAATCATATTTCACGTAAAATTAAATTCTAGCGTATTATAAGTAAAATTATATTTCACATATATTCTACAAAATTTATACTCCATGTATATTGGCACGATATTTTGACTCACGGTATCTGGTTCATTATGGAAAATGCATATTTATGTCAAATTTTCTGAAAAAATCCAGGCGTATATCCGGACATTTTATGGTCACGCATAAAGTGTTTGTACAAAAAACATATTTTGTAGTCTTTGTAAAAAGACAATTTTTGGTGTTCCGAACGAATATTTGCAAGATTATTTAAAAAGAATTCTCGCGGGCAAACATAAAATGTCTAAATATACACCCGGACATTTTATAGGAATTTTGACATCCTGAGAAGGCATTTTTTAGTTTTTGTAAAAAAAATTGATGTTCTGAAATGACTTTTCACAAGATATTGTTGTTGTGTTTTTTGAACAGGCCATAAAGATTATTTGTTATTAGACCGGAATCAGACGACTGACAAGCACACAACAAATGGATATCACAGGTCACGATGACATGAGCTAGGCATACTAGACCCTCTGACAAGCACATAACTTCAGTTAATGTCTACCTGTGCCAACCCAGCGGTCATCACCAGAATAAACTGTAC
This sequence comes from Poa pratensis, assembly GCA_947311845.1. Lineage (NCBI taxonomy): Eukaryota > Viridiplantae > Streptophyta > Magnoliopsida > Poales > Poaceae > Poa > Poa pratensis. The sequence goes on along the minus strand of CAMZMU010000094.1, from coordinate 25,786,925 downwards.
GCATGTACGTACAGCTAGTATTCCTTCTTTGTATTCCATCGGTAGTGCTGCAATAAATAATATTGGCACAGATCTCAGTGTAAACACCAGCGTCCAGGATAACGAGACTAGTGGTGCTCGGGAGCCAAACCTCCGCGTCCGTGTTTGGATGTGTTTTTAGCACTGGTTCAGTGTTAAGTCCACTCCTAGTTGTGACTGCCTCAACTGTCTCAATGGTTGAAATGGCTCCACACTGTTTAGGATTTTTCTCTACTTGTGCAGGCAACTTATTTTCAGGCTGAACCACTTGGTTATTGGATATTCCAGCTGTAAGTGTCTGCATTGTCTTGAAAAACAATTCTGACTGCATGTTCATGGTTTCTTGCATTCCACTGAACATTTCTTTCTGTAATCTCATCATCTCACTGATTTCTGCTTGACTGTTGCTTGTGGAAGCATTTTGTTGAGCTTGTTGCTGCTGTTGCTGTTGATGGTGCTGGTAATGCATGTTTCCTTGAGGTCTGAAATTTTGTGGAGCTTGTTGAGCAAAATTCTGATGGTTTGCTTGAGGATAGCTCTGTTGATTTGCATTCTTGTAAGACAAATTGGGGTGGTTCCTCCAAGCAGGATTGTAGCTCTGAGAATAAACACCCTGATTCTGAGCATAATTCACTTCTGCCAATTGACTTTCAGGGGGAGCTAACAGAGAACACTCATGTGAAGCATGTCCTTCAATACCACATATCTGACAAGTCACTGAAACTTGATTCACAGGCACAATTGCCTTAACATTCTTTTCCTCCATGAGCTGAGCTAGTTGGGTTGTCAGGCTGTCAAGCTTAGCTTCTAAGGCATTTTGGCCACTGTTGGCCTGATGGATTGGATGAACAGCTCTTTCATTAGTCCAGGAGAAATTGTGTGAGGCCATACTCTCAATGAGCTCTGTAGCTTCATCTAGGGTCTTGTTCATAATATCTCCACCAGCTGCAGAATCAACAAATGCTCTAGTTTGCTCTATCAGGCCCTTGTAAAAAGTCTGCAGAATTAACCACTGCTCCTGACCATGATTGGGACACATCCTGATCAGTCCTTGATATCTCTGCCAAGTATCATACAAGCTTTCACCTTCATACTGCACAAACCTTGTAATCTTGTCTCTCCATTCAGCTGCCTTGGTCGGTGGGAAGTACCTTTCAAAGAAAGCTTGAACCAAATGCTCCCAAGTATCTCTGCAATGAACTGGCAATGCATGAAACCAAATCTTTGCAGTGCCTGAAAGTGAAAATGGAAATAGCTGCATCCTAATTGCCTCAGGAGGTACACCATTGTGCTTCAGAGTATTGCAATATTCCAGAAAATTCCTAACTTGCTCATGTGGACTTTCCAATGCACTTCCCTTGAATGGGTTATGCTGCACCATGTTTATCAAGGCTGGCTTAATTTCCCAGTTGTTTGCCTGGATAGCAGGCATAGCAACATCTGCATTCGAAACTTGATCCTTGGGGATCCACAAATCTCTCAACTTTTTGTCACCCATGTTGAAAACTGACTGTCTTTCCTCTGTTTCTTCTACTGAGGACACTGATGCTGCTCTTCTTCTTGCAAGGAAAGTTCTCTCTGGCTCTGGATCAAATGGAGCAAGAGGAGAATCTTCAGAAGACTGCATCAACATAAACCAAATACTGCAGAAAGGTGATCATGTTTCCCCTACACACAAGCAAAAACAAGAACTTTTATCAAGGGTTAGTGAACTAGATCCCCTAATAACAATTCTAGTTTCAGCTCACAGAGCATCAAACATCACAGACATCACAAATTCTGCAGAAAGTTCAACAATTTAACCACACAGCCTAGTCTACTGCACTACAAAGTTCCAAGCATAAGTCAATCCCCGGCAACGGCGCCAATTTGATCAAGGAAGAGTATTAGGGGGGTTTGTTTATCGTCTCCACAGGGATCAACAAAGTTATGCTGGTTCTAAGGGTTGGCAGAAGCTAGAACAAAGTTTTCAGGTTTTTACTCCGGGATAGAAAGGGGGTTTGGAAAAGGGTTTTGGGGAATTGTTTTCAGAAAGTAACTTGTAGCTACTTGGTTGTCAAGCAAGTATCTAGCAAGGATCCGAGCAAGTTTTAGACAGGGAACAAGAGATTCTTCAACAGCTTACAGAGGCTAGTCTTGCAAGCAAGAGGTTTTAGCAGGTTTAGGGCAGAAGCAAAATTTAAACACAAAGTTCACTCTTTTCTGGGTTGTCAAGCCAGATCCAAGTAAGTTAACAAGCATAGGAGGCTAGGGATGGAATTTCAACACACAAGTATGCAGGGACTAGCCTTACACACACAGATCAAATCACACAACAAGCAGAACATGCAAACATTCAGTAGGGGCAGAAAACTGTGTCACTCAATTCACTGCAATATCCAAACTCTTACAAGCTCTACTTAAAGATGAATGATCTACTCAGTTCGACACAAGATTACACAGAAGAAAGGAGAGTTTCCCTTGGTTGTAGCTCACTGAGATCTTGTCGAAGCAGGGGAAGCAGAGGTGAAGACAAGGGTGGAAGCAGAGTTGCAGAGCATGATCTTCAGGTCACCATGGCCTTGGGCTTCTTCTCCTGGACTCCTTGTTCATCTTGATCTTGTTTTTGGTCTTGTTCTTCTCTGTTCTTGAGGGGTTCTTGCTGTTCTTGAAGTTCTTGGTGGTGGTTGGAGTTAGTGGCCGAAAAGGTGTTGTGGCTGTTGTGGATGGGATGGAGTGAGGTGGATGGATGGGTGATGGTTGTGGATGCGGATGGATTGGCGCTGTGGTGGTGTGGTGGTTTTATACCCCTTTTTGCATCTCTGAGGTGGAGTGGCACGAGGTGGAGGTGAGGAGGAAGTTTCTTCTTTCCCACTTTAGCTCACAGTGCACATGGGTTGTCTGCAACTTTTTCACCTTTTTGCCTTTTTGGATTTCTTGACCTCCAAGATGATCTCTTCCCTCTCCTTTGGTTCAAACTTGTTTGAGTTGCTTCTTATCTTCTCTGGAACCTTTTGCTGCAACACTATTGCTTTGCTTCATCGAGTTTTGGAGCATATGTGTTAACTGACGGAAATTGCATTCCTGTCAGTTAACTGTTCACTGTCTGGCACAGAAGGGTTTTGATGTTTTATTTCTGGTTTTCGACTAGTTGATCATGTCCATCTTCTCTGCTGCATTGGATTCACAAGAGTGGTGCTTCTTCTTCACATTTCCTCTGGTTCTGGTGAACACACTGAACTGCAATTGGGATGAAAAGCACTGTAAAATGCATAGAAATGCAGTACTGGGAGCTAGGAAGTGGGGTTTTTGTGAGGTTTTAGTGCTCTGAATATGCATATAAATGATGGTGATCAGTGGTTTAGGCATTGGAGCCGTGCTTATGCAAAATGGTAGACCAATTGCTTAACATAGCGAAAAACTTGATGGAGCACGTTTGAATTACCCCATCTATGACAAGGAATTGTTTGCTTTGATTCGAGCTTTAGATGTTTAGCAACACTACCTTCGTCCTAAGTAGTTTGTCATCCACTCCGACCATGAGTCCTTGAAGTTTTTGAAAACTCAAACAAGTTTAAACAAATGACGTGCTAAGTGGGTTGAGTTTATCGAATCCTTTCCCTATGTCATTAAGTACAAAAAGGGTAAAGAGAATATTGTCGCGGATGCTCTTTCACGCAAGACCAACCTACTTACGCATCTTGAAATCAATGTTTTGGGATTGGATGAGAACAAGAATCTTTATGCCATGGACACTTTCTTTGGTCCAATTTTTGCAATGTGCACGGAACATAAAGACATTGATGATTTCTATTTGCACAAACGATTTTTGTTTAAGGCTAACAAACTATGCATACCCGAGTCTTCGCTACGTTTGGTCCTTTTGAAGGAATCACATGGAGGGTCACTCATGGGCCACTTTGGTCGCGACAAGACCTACGCCATGCTCGCCACCAACTATTATTGGCCACAAATGAAGCGTGACGTGGAACGCTTAGTGCGACGATGTTCGACATGCCTAAAAGCTAAGTCTACTCTAAACTCTCATGGTTTATATACACCATTGCCTATTCCACATCACCCATGGTCCGACATAGCTATGGATTTCGTCTTAGGACTCCCACACACTAAAACAAATCAGGATTTCATATTTGTCGTCAATGATCGATTCTCTAAGATGGCACATTTTATACCATGCAACAAGACCGACGATGCTTCACATATTGCTACTTTATTTTTTAGGCAAATCGTCCGTCTTCATGGAGTGCCCAAGACCATTGTGTCGGATCGTGACATCAAGTTCGTGAGTTACTTTTGGAAGACTTTGATGGCCAAGATGGGAATCAAGCAACTATTCTCCACCGCATACCACCCTCAAACCGATGGTCAAACCGAAGTGGTGAACCGAAACCTATCCACACTCCTTCGTGTGTGGATCAAGCCCAACTTGAAGAATTGGGAAGAGTGCATCCCACACGCCGAGTTCGCCTACAATCGAGCACTACACCGCGCAACAAAGAGAACACCCTTCGAGATCGTCTATGGCTTCAACCCCTACACCACGCTAGGCATGCTACCACTTCCACTCCGAGAGCAAGTAAACATGAACTTCGACAAGCGCGCCGCTTATATGAAGAAACTACATGAAGACACAAGAACCACGCTTGAGAAGCACAATGAACTCCATGCCACCAAGATGAACAAGAACAAGCGCCCCATGATCTTTGAAGAAGGTGATCTAGTTTGGCTACATCTACGCAAAGACCGCTTCTCCGACGAGAGAAAGTCCAAGCTAGCACCAAGAGGGGATGGACCTTTCAAGGTTCTTAAGCGCATCAACAACAATGCATACAAGATCGATATCCCCAAGTCCAAGTACGGCGTACATGACACCTTCAACGTCGCCGACATCTCGCCTTACCACGGGAATTTAAGTGATGATGAGAGCGAAGAGTCGAGGACGACTCTTTCCCAAGGGGGGGGGGGGGGAGATGATGTAGCCCAACATACTACACCTAAAACATCCACACCTAATGGTCCCATGACAAGATCAAGAATCAAAGCACTTCATGAAAAGGTGACCTCGCTCCTCTCTATGTGTGATTTCGACACCCTTTGAATGCCTTGCTACTTCATTCGGATATCTTATGCATACTCAGGAATGGAACGTACAAGGAAACCCGAGAGGTGGCCGAAGATGGAGAAGAGACGAGCGACGAAGAAGAAGAAGATGAAGTTGTTCCTGGCATGGCCGGTACTACCGGGCCAGGTCGGTACTACCGCCACCCCGGTACTACCGCCCCGTCCGGTACTACTAGGTTAGCCGAAGTGCTTCTGGAATCGGAGGAAATTTGCTCGGTACTACCGCCCAACACACCCCGATACTACCGCGCCGAAGCTGAAGCCGGTACTACCGGACGCCGTCCGGTACTACCGCATGGGCCCGAGCCTGCGAGCTGAAATGGCCCACGTGCCATGTAATCTTATCCCTTCACCTACCCTTTCGCCCTCTAGACTATAAATAGCTTTCTCCTACCTAGGGTTAGGGTTAGACTGAGATTAGACTTGAGTTGAGCTTTGCTCCTTTCCACCCCTTGTTGGTGTTGCCTCCTATGGAGATGAATCAAGGCCTCCCTTGTGGAGAAGATCCCTCTAGTGGATTCAAGGCTTCTTCTTGTAGCTGCGATTACTTGCCAATCCTTCCTCTTTGAGTGACTAGATTGGACCGGTGGAATTGACCGGTGAGAGAAACAATCCTAAGAGTAAGGTTGCTTGGAGATTGAGAATCGGGGGCTGCCCTTGGGGACTTGTTACCAGTTGATTTCGTCCGTGTTGCTTTGCTAGTTTTCTTGTGTTCTTCGTGTTCCTCGTGCTTTTTGTTCATCCGCCCTCAATCCGTGAAAATCGGGACCTTACCCGCATCACTTTCTTATGGGTCAACAGATGGCTGCCTGAGGGGCGTGTGAAGGACCTGGCACCGAACCTCCTCCTTCAGGTGCCCAAGCACACCGGTGCTCTCGCCTCGTCAGTGAGGGACTTCTGGTGGATGGCTGAAGGACATTCCGCTAGATCTTGATGCTCGAGAGATACACGAATTGCTGTCCTTGGCTGACATTGTGGCGCCCTTCATGCTGACCGTTGGGGTCGCTGATAAGTTCAGGTGGAACTGGGAGGCCGACCATCAGTATTCGGCCCGCTCGGCCTACCGAGCGCTCTTTGAGGGCAAGACCGGGATGGATGGGGCTCAACAGATCTGGCGTTCGCAAGCTCCGAACAAATGCAAGTTCTTCCTCTGGTTGGCATTCAAGAATAGATGCTGGACTGCCGACCGCCTCGGGCGCAGAGGTTTGCCCCGACCGGCCTCCTGCCCGTTCTGTGATCAAGTGGAGGAAGATATTGACCACTTGCTGCTTAGGTGCGTCCTAGCCAGGGAGGTGTGGTCCTCTTTCCTGAGCAGGTGGGGGTAGAGCGGACTGGGTCCCTGAGCACGATGACCGCCTAGTGGATTGGCTGTCTTCAAAGACGCCTGAAGGTAATGATGCGAGAGACTTGTGGACAGCGATCACCTTGATCTGTTGGAGCCTGTGGAGGCATAGGAACAATGTGGTCTTCGAGGGTCACAGGCCATCGGTGGAGGCTGCCACCAGGATGGTAGAGGCCGAGGCAGACCTGTGGCGGGCAGCACGGCTGTTCAGGGGTAGCCTAGGACCTGTAGATAGGTGGAGGGTTGGCGAGTGATCCCTTTTTTTCCTTTGTGTCTGGTGGATGGCGTTTTCTGGCGCATGTGCCTAAACGTGTTATAATCGGCCGCTTGGCCTCTCCTTCTTGAAACCGATACATCTGCTTTGGACGTATCCTTAAAAAAACAACACTGCGACGTCACCTTTGGCTTGCAGCTACGCCGCCGTGTTCTGGAAGCGCTGTTCCTCGACGTTGGCAGCACCACCCCTAAACATTGGCAACACCTCTCCTCGACGTTGGCATCACCGCCCTCTCCGTTGCAGCATTGCAGAGGAGTCATTGTGCCATGGCAGCATGACGCATCAACGCTGGCAGCAACACCACACTACTCCCCCCTTGTTCCTTCGATGCACCGTTGCCAACTGCATGTAGCTCCGCCGCCTTCCTTTGTAGCTGTGGTGTGCGTCATCAAAGGGACGTGAGGTAAACAAGACCTGGCAGGCGAGCCCCCTTGCAGCAACAAAGGTCCGACGATATTGATCGAGAGTTAAGTTAGCGAAAGATGGCCACGACTAAGGGCTCATTTGATTCAAATGAATTGTGTAGGATTTTTAAAAGATTTGGTTCCTTGAATTTTTTTCTATAAAGATCGTTTGATTCAAAGGATTACAATCCTTTGGAATTCCTACGAAGGATTCCTTTGCACTCTATTCTGAAGGAAAATTCCCCTTCACTACAACTTTTTTTAATTCCTTTGACTTTTCCGTGCAATCAAACACTCATGGATCTAAAATCCTGTAGTTTCCAATTTCTATATGAACTAGCGAACGGGCCCGCGCATTTGCGCGGCTAGTCTTATGTATCATACATTTTTGTATCTACATTCGTTTAATGTTTCATAGGATAATATAATGATCTTGATCGTTATTAATTTGCTACTCCCTCTTGCGAAATAAGTGACGTAAATTAAATAGAACTTTGTACTGAATCTATGTCACTTAATTACAGAAGGAGTAATATTAAAAGAGCTTGATAAATGAAGTACCTTATTTATCCTTCTTTGAAACGCCAGCTGAGGTTTAATTTTTACTCAAAAATATATTATGTAATTATTCAATGGTGGACACATAAATTTGACTATTTGAAAAGAGAAATAGAAATCCAATGGAACGTGATTTTGTTGGGATCCATGTTGTGCAGTGTGCTTATATAGAACGGTAGATCATACTTAGGGGCATATTATATACACTGTTTCAAACCATTTTGGTTCTCTGTGCTTGGTAGATTACTCACCCCGAAACTACATCTTAGAAATTTGTTTGCGGATGATAACCTTATAGTACTTTCTGCCATGTTATTCATGTAACGTAGAGGACCATACTAATCTCTGCATAAGGGACTTGCAACTGTAAATCAAAGAAATAATGACACCAGACGAAAAGTAACATCCACTTGGTTCTTTACAACTTGTACCTGTTTTACATTGAGATGAGTTATGCAACTATAACTAATTTATTTCTTTGTTATCCCACCATCCCTGGGAGGTATAACACACCAAGTTAAGGGAATTAATAATGTTCTATATATGCAATCAAATGTGACCTAGGATGAATGTCTACAGTATACGTACCTAAGTACCACTGATATACCTTGTATCGATCTAGTTTAATGTTTTATGACTTCTGCCAAATTTTCCCAGCGACTACGTCTTGTCATGCATGTTGTTTGAGAAAAGTTTTCTTTATCTTGCGTTATGAGGTACCAATAAATATGGAAAATGAAATCCATGGAAGCCATGTGTTAGAAAAAACACCACCATAATTTTTGCTGGTAGTTGCTCTCTATTCTCTTAAAAAATATCAATCTGGCATGGATGAACTATGTTCTCCAGTAGCTCATCGCACTCTTTGCTTGACTTCTGGCTGCAGCATCTATAATCACAAAAACTGAACTCAGTTCAAGAGTAGTTGCAGAGCAGTACTATCAGATTGTTTATCAGCAATGCTCCTCTACCGACCGATACCTGCTGAATATCTTTGCTGACGCAACCTATTAAGCAAATCTGGAGAATTTCATTATAATTCAGTCTTTCTCGTGTCTAACTGGAGTACAGACTAAATTATTTGCACATGGAACAAAACCTACAAAAGGTTGAATAGAAAATCTTGAATAGGTTCTGCCTTCCACAAAGAGTTAACCTGTCAAGAGAACCATTTATATGTACACTGATTCGGTAGAAATTATGATAATAATGAAGGAGCAATTGATCAATCTCTATACATTACTGATAAAAGAAGGTTTCTATAGTCTCTGAAAATTTCCGTGAATTGTCCAGTCAAAATAACCGGAGTTGCTGGCTCTGCCTCATGTAATGAAACAACTTACAATTCACCTTGAGTCGAATATGTAATTCCCTGCCTTGCTCGCCACATGGGTGCCACGCCATCCGCCACATCCTCCACTTTGAATTACTCACGCAGTTCTTGGGCTTCCTATCAAAATACTGAAGTTAACTACAGTTGTATTCAATCAATTATTTAAAAACGTCCTTGAAAACATATGTCGGTTAGTGCTGGTTAGTATCCCTAATCCAGGAAAAATATGTCCCGTACTGAGTAAAAGTATTTGGCCAGCTCATTACCGAAATCTGAAACCGACATGTAATTGGAAAAAAACTAATGAAAACGTGGATAAAATAGTATGTCCATGACCGATCCTTTATTTTTGTCAAGTTCATGTCAGAGGATGCAAATCAAGGCCAAATATTTTAACAACCCAACGTAGAACGTGTAAGACAAATATGTGCAGTCTAAACAAATCAGCAAAACAATGAATCATAACATGCTGCGCGCGTGTTCTATCTATGAATAAAGCCCATGCCTTTTTGACATGGCAGGAACATAGCATAGAGTATTGTCCCGTACGACGCTCCTCCTTATTCCCACGGAGCGATGCCAAGATAACTATTCCCTCACTGGTTGTCTAGTTTCATACTAAAAAAGTGTACGTGTAAACTAAAACATGTCTAGATACACATGTTACCATATGAATGTGGAAAAATGCTAAAACATTTTATATTATGAAACGGAATGAGTATATGAAAAGCAACGTAGTAGTAAACACCTTTTTAATTCCAACTGTCAGGAGAATATGCAAAGTTTCTGAAATGGTGTGCTTATACAGGTGCACTGGAGAAGACATGTAGTTAAAAAGCTTTTTTTTTTTTTGCCTCAGCTCACAACCTGAAAAACGGAGAAAATTACAACAAAAACTTATGCATACTATTCACTGGAAGAGCTAAAGAATACCAAGATGGGTTTTCGCACATACGTTTAACGAAAGCTTTTTTTTTTTTGCCTCAGCTCACAACCTGAAAAACGGAGAAAATTACAACAAAAACTTATGCATACTATTCACTGGAAGAGCTAAAGAATACCAAGATGGGTTTTCGCACATACGTTTAACGATTCATCTCTCTCCATCTCTAGCCCCAACTCCCAGGAGGATATGCAAAGTTTCTGACGGGGTGCTTACACAGCCTGGAACAGAGTCAACTGACATGCAGTTATAAAGCTAATATTGTTTGCCTCAGCTCACAACCTGAAGAAACAGAGAAAATTACCACAAAAGCTGATGCATACTATTCATTGGAAGAACAAAGAAGCCAACATAGTTATCCAATAATACCAAGATCAGTTTTTGCACATACTTTCAACGATTCATCTCTCTCCATCTGTAGCCGGCCCCAATACCCCAAGTATAATACTATGAGGCTGTCAGCAAAATCATCAGGTGAAGGAGTCGCCGTGTAAATAGAATGTAAGTCGATAGAAACTGCTACATGATAAGGTTTGACATCCATGCAAAATAACGACATTAACTGAGATGTAGTCTACCCAATAAAATATTTCAATCTTATTGATAATTGTAACGTTTGTGCGATGAAGTTAATAACCTAAAAATTACTTGGCTTTATGTAGGAAAATAGAGGCAAGCCGCTAGTAGGGCTATGTAGGAAAATAATTGCTCGAGTGGGTACATAACATATGCCACCATGAAAGAAAAAAAACCAAGCGTGACATGCAGAAATCCCCGGGAGATGAAGCTAGTTTGACTCCTACCATGCATGCATATGATCGATGGATTCATGTTGCGTCCTGGTGACTTGAGACAATCAACGTATTGAGCAACGTATCAGAGTGATCGTGTACCTGAGATCGGTGGGAAGACCGGATCGATCTAGCCTGTCGTAACTATTATGTGATACCTTCCAGTGTATGGGTTGAGTGCACGCCGACGAACTCCTCTGAAGTTCCTGCCGCGAGCATATATACGACGGCCGATCGACGATCTACATCTTGTCGCCGTGGCTGACGCCCCCGGCACAGCGGAGCAAGTTTGTGTGAGATAGATCGCCTGGCCGAGTGCTCCACGGGGACGGCCTCCTCTCGATGCCTTTCGCGAGCCGGCAGATCGCCGAGTTTTGCCTCGTAGTTGTGGAAAAGAATTGCTGTCGAGAAAGGAGATCGGCCGAGGGATAGGAGTGCGCTTCGCAAATAAAGTTCAGCATGGTATGCGGAAGCTTTGTACGACCGGTTGGTAATTAGGACTCTTAAATCGGTAGTCCTTGTGCTGGAAAACAAAATCAATCAAAGAGTCCAGATACGGTTCAACATAGTCTGCGGGAGCTTATCGTGCCGGCCTTTCATTAATTCCAAGTTACGGGTGGTAAATCTCAACCGTCGATTGTTTGTTGTCTTAATAATATAATAGATGAGGAAGACCCGATTTTCAATCCTACGTTTTTCATATTCATGTGTTCTGAAAATGTTGCGAATCAAAGGAGCCCTAAAGCTGGGTGCAACGGTGGTCGAGAAAGAGTGATGTGGGATGGTGGATGGTCAAAAATTTACTTGCCAGAGATTACTAGTGATTATAAAAGTATTTTTGTTCTCGGGAGGACGATAACAAAGGACTTTGTGATATCAAATTGGATAGTCATAATGCATACGACCGGGTGGAATAGTCTTACCTTGAGAATATCATGATGAAAATGGGTTTGCAAGGAGGTGAGCTAACATTCATGGCTTGTATTTCCTTGGTGAGCTACGATGTTAGATTTAATTCTATGGAGAAAGACATGTTTACCCCCATCGAGAGGGTTACGGGAGGGGGATGCCCTATCTCCCTACATATTTTGCTCTTAGTTGAAGGATTATCTAGCATGTTAAAAGCTGCATAATCAAGAGGAGAAATTGAGGGGGTGCATGTGTGTCATGATGCGCCAATGGTATCTCATCTTCTATTTGCGGGTGACTCTTTAATCCTTATGCACACGGATAGGGAAAATGCAATGAAGCTAAAGAAGATTTTGGATAATTATTGTGCAATATCGGGTAAAAAATAGCGAAGGAAAATCTAGTATTATTCCAGCACTAACATAATGGTTGAGGAACGAGTTGAGGTATGCCAAATTTCTAATATCATGACGGAGTCCTTGAAATTATAAGTACTTGGGACTGTTGTCGATGATAGGATTGATAAAAGTGATTGATTTTTTCCATTTGGTCGACAAAGTAATTGTAGGAATAAAGAAGATGGAAGATAAAATGTTGAGTATGGGAGGTAATGGAATTCTTATAATGGCTATTGCACAAGCTATTTGCGGTTTTTTCTACGATAGTTTTCAAAATTCCAAAAAACACATGTAAAGTAATATAGGATGCCATCTCTCAATTCTAGTGGGGTGATGAGAAGAGTACAAACATATGCACTAGAAAGTGGAAGTTGTGTATTTTGATTTTGTGGTGGAATGGGTTTTGGAAACTTACCATTGTTTTAAACATGACATTGGTAGCAAAACAAATATGGAGACTCATGAGTGAGCCAGAGTCTCTATGCGCAAGGTTTTGTGAGCAAAGTATTACCTACATAGACGTCTCCTTAATGCAAAAATGAAAAGTGGCAATTCATATACTTGGCAACGTATTGTGTCTAGAGTGTTTTAAATAAGGTTATATGTGGAAGGTAGGAGATGATACTCAAATTAATATTTGGGGTTGGGGTGGTTGGGGGGGGGGGGGGGGGGGGGGGGGGGGAGCTGGGGGGTTGGCAAGAGGATACCTTCGAGCCATAACTTGATGATTTTGACAACCAAAGGGCACCAATATGATTAGTCTTGTGAATGACTGATAAACCCTATTGATGGTGATTGGGACAAAGACATGATAAATGAGTTAATTTGGCCAATTGATGCTCATCGAATTCTTCAGATTCGTTAACTCCGGGAAGATATGATTTTGTTGCTTGGCATCATACTAGGCTGAGACTATTTACAGTCAGATCAGCATATCATTGTCAATGGAATTACAAATTTGGTAGGCATGAAAGGAATGCATAGATAGTGGAAGGTGCGAATAATCCAGTTTGCGAGAGGCTTTGGAAACTAGAAATGTCAAGCAAAATAAAGATTTTTGGTTGGTGGACTCTTCATGGTGTGATCCCATGTCATGGCGTTCTGCTAACAGGCATATTGGCAAAATCTGCACGTTTGAATGTGAAGATGTAAAGCAAATGACATTTTCTCGTGATAGAGCAAGAGAGGTATGGAGATGTATTGGTATTTGGAATAAGATAGATAATTTGTTGGAGATTGACAAATCAACCTTGATGGTGTTGGAAGAGAGATTGTCAGGAGGGGTGATTGTTTAACCTCTCGTGACAATGTTGATTTCACAGAACTTGTACTAACTGCTGGTTGGTACATATGGTGAGAGAGGAGACGCAAAGTACATGGCGAGAACATTCATACTCCTTTTCGACCGGTAAATTCTATAAGATTCGTTTGGCACCCATTGTTTCATTTCATTTGGCAGAATGAAAGGAAATGACAGCAATGTCGTCATTTCATTTGCAAATAACAGGGTTGGTGATAGGAATTGATTTAATATACTAAGGCATTCACTGGAATTTCAATTGAAATGTCGTTTCGAAATTCATGACAACCAAACAGGTTGGTATGTAATGTCAATTGAATTCCATGATTCTAGCACAAAATAATGGCTACCAAACGAGTTTTAACATTTTTTTCACAAACAAAAGAGGTTGATGGAAAAGACCTATAGAAGGTAAACTGATGATCATTTGATGTGAATTATGACAGGGGAACAACGGCCAACAGGTGTTTATCAGACACCACAAAGGTCAGTGCATTGCAGCGGCACAAAGATATCTACCTAGTGTTGCTGATACTTCCATGTTGAAGCTTATTCTTTTAGAGGGGTTGGTACTTGTGCAACAAATTGGATGTAATATCTTTATTCTTCAAACCGACTGTGTTCAGGTGGTGGATATTTCTTCGTTGTAATAGGGAAGCTAATAAGGTAGCTTATGAGTTATTACTGAGGTATCTTCTATACCTATTTTAGTGTTAGATACTATAGTTTTATCGTCAATTAATATGGGCGAGATTGAATAGTTAGGGCATGTACAATGCGGTGACGTCAGCCTTCACTTAGAGATGCCACGTCGGATATTTGCTTAGTTGGAGGACAGAGAATGAAGAGAGAGAGAGGGTTGTCTTCCCTTAGCTAAGGGATGATCTCTTAAAAATTAAGAGAAGACTATTTTGTCCATTGTACCATATGCTCTCCCTTATTAACATAATTTCTTTCTAAATTTATTTAGTTCTCGTTAATTGCTAGAGATGACAATAAGAGATAACGCATTGTACGACTACTATTTATTGCCTTCTCTAAGTGACGTGGAGTGCTAAGAGAAGACCAGCCTTCTCTACCATTGTACATGCCCTTATGAACCCCTTGTTTATCCAATTAGTAAAGTAATAAAGCATGTCGAATGCTTTCCTTAAATAAATAAAAAATACTGTGCCTACCCGTGGCGGGGCGCGTGACGTGTTTGCTTCGTTGGTGCAGGCGCTGCGGGAAAAAAATTCTATGGGCAGGGCCTCAGCTCCTCCCGTGTGAGGCCCCTCTCCAGATTTCACCAAGTCGCTCATCCGCACACATTTCAAAGCAACTAGAATCCCCACCTCCGTTTCTTCGTCAACCTCAGGAAAATCCCCACTCGATCCAGGCGCACTACCGCCGACGACGTGAAGGTCTACCGGGACGTCCTTGTTTGTCTTCACCGTCGGCGACATGATTAACCTAAACCGATGTTTGCTCCACGCCTCGACCAAAGCAGGAGCATGATCCCTTCGTCGGAGGCATCGAACAACTGGCTCCATCGCCAGAAGGTCTAGCGCCCATATGTGTTCAGGCCGGCTAGCAAGTAGCCCCCCGAGTCTCCGACGCCCTATGCCGCAAATGAAGAAACAATCATAGGAGAGCCCATGTTTCACTTTTAATGCCCATTCATGGTTTCCGGCGCATGTACGCGTAATCAACCTCGTAATTTCTTTTCCTAATCCTCCTGCTAGAGGTAACGAAATTGCTACAAAAGCACTCAGAATCTACAAGCTAAGCCGGAGAGTATAATCTAAAAAATACACCAAGAAAGATTGCTTAGCTATGAATCATAGCCGTGCGAGTCGTCGCCGCCGTCTACAAATCTACACCTACCGATAGCCACACCGTTTCAATTAGCTAGGAGGAGCATGTCGCCGGCGGTGAAGTCATACGAGGACGTCCCGGTAGACCTTCACTAGTAGAAAAAGGACTTTTGGTCCGGAGTACTGTTTTTCCATTAGCCCCGGTTCAGGCAGGTCCCGGTTCGAGCTGCCAGGGCCCCGTGGGGCATTGGTCCCGGTTCGGTTGGGGGCATTGGTCCCGGTTCATGCCAAGAACCGGGACCAAAGCTCCAGAGCCGGACCACGTGGCATGCCGCGGAGCTTTGGTCCCGGTTCGTGCCAAGAACCGGGACCAATACCCCTCCCCTGCCTATATATTGTTGCCCCCACCCCCTCTCTCCTCTGTTTTTTTTTCCTGGATTGGTGGGAAGTGGGGGTGCTAGTTTTTTTTCTCTTTGCCACGCACAAGATGTGTTCGATGAAATGCCCGACCCGCACCGAGGTTAGCAACTTTATCCTTTTCGTCTGTAATTGATACAGAAATATTGCACGTGTCGATGTACGGTGGTCATTTCACTATTCAAGATGTTATTGTAATGGTATTTGATAAACTTAATTATATATATGATGCAGATGGATGCACGGATGCGATGGATGTACGGCGAACGACGCAGTTCCGAGTTTATTGCAGGCCTGCATAAATTTCTCGATGTGGCTGAGGCAAACAAAGTGAATAATTTTATGCCTTGTCCATGTGAGAAGTGTCGGAACGTCAGGGAGTACTCTGACCCGAGAACCATTCAAGACCACGTGATTCGGAAAGGTTTCATGCCCAGCTATAATTGTTGGACCAAGCACGGAGAAAGAGGGGTTACGATGGAAGACAATGAAGAAGAGGAGGATGATGACAACTATCCTATGTTCCCTGAGGAATGCGGTGATACTGTTATGGAAGACGTTGAAGAAGAAAGAGGTGAACATCGGGCATCAGATGAGCCCGCTGATGGTCTTGGTGGGGTCATTTCTGATGCAAAGCGAGAATGCGATACAGAAAAGGAGAAGCTAAAGTTGGAGGCCATGCTTGAGGATCACAAAAAGTTGCTGTACCCAAACTGCGAAGATGGCAGCACAAAGCTCGGTACCACACTGGAACTGCTGAAATGGAAGGCAGAGACTGGTTGTTCTGACAAGGGATTTGAGAAGTTACTGAAAATAATGAAGCCGAAGCTTCCAAAGGATAACGAATTGCCCGAGACTACATACGAAGCAAAGAAGGCTATCTGCCCTCTAGGATTAGATGTGCAGAAGATACATGCATGCATTAATGACTGCATCCTGTACCGCGGTGAGTACGAGAACATGGATAAATGCCCGGTATGCAATGCACTGCGGTACAAGATAAGACAAGATGACCCTGGTGATGTTGAGGGCGATGACGAGCCCCCCCGGAAGAGGGTTCCTGCTAAGGTGATGTGGTATGCTCCTATAATACCACGGTTGAAACGTCTGTTCAGAAACAAAGAGCATGCCAGGTTGTTGCGATGGCACAAAGAAGAGCGTAAGAAAGACGGGAAGTTGAGACACCCCGCCGATGGGTCCCAGTGGAGAAAAATCGACAGAGAGTTCCCGACATTTTCAGATGACGCAAGGAACTTAAGATTTGGTCTAAGTACAGATGGCTTTAATCCTTTTGGGGAGCAGAGCTCCAGTCATAGCACTTGGCCCGTGACTCTATGTATCTACAACCTTCCTCCTTGGTTGTGCATGAAGCGGAAGTTCATTATGATGCCAGTGCTCATCCAAGGCCCGAAGCAACCCGGCAACGACATTGATGTGTACCTACGGCCATTAGTTGATGAACTTTTGCAGTTGTGGTCCGAACCAGGTGTACGTGTGTGGGATGAGCACAAACAACAGGAATTTGACCTACGAGCGTTGCTGTTCGTAACCATCAATGATTGGCCTGCTCTTAGTAACATTTCAGGACAGTCAAACAAGGGATACAATGCATGCACGCACTGTTTAGATAAGACTGAAAGTATACATTTGGGAAACAAGAATGTGTACCTGGGGCATCGTCGATTTCTTCCGAACGGTCATGCCGTAAGAAAGCCCGGCAAGCATTTCAACGGTGAGGCAGATCGCCGGAAGAAGCCTAACCTCCCTGATGGTGATGTTATATATGACATGGTCAAGGATTTAGAAGTAATCTTTGGAAAGGGTCCTGGCAGTCTATCTGTTCCGAATGACGCTGACAACCACGTACCCATATGGAAGAAGTGCTCTATATTCTGGGAGCTACCCTATTGGAAAGTCCTAGAGGTCCGGTCTTCAATCGACGTGATGCACGTGACGAAGAATCTTTGCGTGAACCTGCTAGGCTTCCTGGGCGTGTATGGGAAGACAAAAGATACACCGGAAGCACGGGCAGACCAGCAACGTATGAAAGACCCATACAACAAGCAGACGGATAAAGGGCGTAAATACTTAAGCAGATACGCTCTTACCAAAGCAGAGAAGGAAATCTTTTTTGAATGCCTGAGCAGTATCAAGGTCCCGGCTGGCTTCTCGTCAAATATAAAGGGAATAATAAATATGGCAAAGAAAAAATTCCAGAACCTGAAGTCTCATGATTGCCACGTGATTATGACGCAGTTGCTTCCGGTTGCATTGAGGGGGCTTCTACCGGAAAATGTTCGAGTACCCATTGTGAAGCTATGTGCATTCCTCAATGCAATATCTCAGAAGGTCATCGATCCAGTAACTCTACCAAGTTTACAGAAGGCTGTGGTCCAATGTCTTGTCAGCTTCGAGTTGGTGTTCCCCCCATCATTCTTCAATATTATGACGCATCTCCTGGTTCACCTACGCGACGAGATTGCCATTCTCGGTCCTGTATTTCTACACAATATGTTCCCCTTCGAGAGGTTCATGGGAGTCTTGAAGAAATATGTTCATAACCGTGCTAGGCCAGAAGGAAGCATCTCAAGGGGCTATGGAACAGAAGAGGTCATTGAGTTCTGTGTTGACTTTATTCCTGACCTTAAGCCGATTGGTGTTCCTGAATCGCGGCATGAGGGGAGACTGAGTGGAAAAGGCACGCTAGGAAAGAAAGCACTGATATGTAGGGACGGGCATTCTTTAACTCAAGCACACTACACAGTTCTACAAAGTTCCACCTTCGTGGCTCCGTATATCGAGGAACACAAGAATTATGTACGCTCCAAGAACCCGGGGAAGGATGACTCCTGGATTAAAGAAAAACACATGGAGACCTTCGGCAGTTGGTTGCGATTACAGCTCATGAATGACACCACTGTCGGAGATCAGCTCTACTTGTTGGCCGCGTCACCATCTTCGACTGTATTGAATTTCCAAGGGTACGAGATAAATGGGAATACATTTTACACGATCGCCCAAGATAAAAAGAGCACCAACCAGAACAGTGGTGTCCGCTATGATGCAACAAACGACGATGGGCAAAAGGACACATACTATGGTCGCATAGAGGAGATATGGGAACTTGACTATGGACCTACTTTTAAGGTCCCTTTGTTTCGGTGCAGTTGGGTCAACATGAATGGAGAAGGGATAAAGGTAGACCAGCTGTACGGGATGACAACAGTGGATCTCAAGAATCTTGGTTGTTACAAGAACGAACCATTCGTCCTAGCCAATGATGTGGCTCAGGTTTTCTATGTGAAGGACATGTCCTCCAGACCGAAAAAAAGAAAAAACAAGCAAACGAATACCGAAAAAAAGAAAAAACAAGCAAACGAATACGATGAGCCAAAGCGTCACGTAGTTCTTTCAGGGAAAAGAAACATCGTGGGAGTCGAGGACAAGACAGACATGTCAGCAGATTATGATAAGTTTGATGAAATTCCGCCCTTCACAGTGAGAACTGACCCAAGCATCCCGTTAAATAATGAAGATGCTCCATGGTTACGGCTGAAGCGATCATAGGCCAGGGACATACGCGAAGAAGGGTTCATGGCTTTTATGTAAATCAATGTAATGTATTAAACCTTTATGTGATGTGTAGTAATGTATTAAACCTTTATGTGGTGAAACACGCGTGGTAGGTGGTTGTCGGCTCCCACACCTCCCGTGGGAACCTCTCAAACCTCAGCTTCGACCGTCCAAACACAGTTCCCCCTGCATACAGCCCGACGGTGGCTCGTGAGTTTGAGCGCCACTTCGATCCAAGCAGCGGTAAGACGTCTCTGATGATCTACAACCGTCCGGCAAGACGTCTCTGATGATCTGCAACCGTTTGGAACGGTCGCAGGTCATCAGAGACGTCTTGCCACTGGTTGCCCAAAGATGCCTCTCCGAGTGACGCTGGAATGTTTTGTGTTTGAGCACCACTTCGATCCAAGCAGCGGCAAGACGTCTCTGATGATCTACAACCGTCCGGCAACACATCTCTGATGATCTGCAACCGTTTGGAACGGTCGCAGGTCATCAGAGACGTCTTGCCGCTGGTTGCCCAAAGATGCCTCTCCGAGTGACGCTGGAATGTTTTGTGTGAGTGAGTAACTTGTCTGAGGAGGGCGGTTATATATAGGGTACGTGTGCTTCTTTAGTCCCGGTTGGTAACACCAACCGGGTCATGTGGCTCACGAAGTGGTCGTGATACTGCTGATCCAACAGCTCACAATCCCTCAAAAGAAACACACCCCTGATCCAACGTCTCACAAGCGCTTGAAAGAAACACACGATCCGTGTGCTTCTTTAGTCCCGGTTGGTAACACCAACCGGGTCATGTGGCTCACGAAGTGGTCGTGATACTGCTGATCCAACAGCTCACAATCCCTCAAAAGAAACACACCCCTGATCCAACGGCTCACAAGCGATTGAAAGAAACACACGATCTGTGTGCTTCTTTAGTCCCGGTTGGTAACACCAACCGGGACTAAAGACGGGCTTTGCGGTCACGACACGTGTCCTCCCCCAGCGCTTTCCTGGGCACCTGTCCTCCCCCAGCGCTGCCCTGGAGGTCTTTATATATTGTCGCCGACGGGGTAAACCCTAATCCACCATTCCTAGCCACGAACGCATCGTCTCCACGAGATGGATCCGCCACGCCCGCCGCAGCGCCTTCTGGACGAGGTCGAGCGTGCTCGGCAGAGCGCGCTTGGGCGCAACCGCGGGAGTCTATCCCGCCGTATGCCCACGAGCCCGGCGTGGAGAGGAATGCCCAGCTACCGGCCTCCTGCTCCACCAGGTGCCGCCACACCTCCACCTGGCGCCGCTGCACCTCCACCAGGCGCCGCCGCTCCTCCCGCGGAGGAGGAGGAGGACGACGACTTCGACTGGAGCGACGACGGGGAAGAAGGTTGTGGGTTGCAGATACAGGAGGCCATGGAAGCCTCCTTCCAGTCTGTCCGCGACTACCCTGTCCAGCGAGCCAAGACTTCCTACCAGCTCAAGGCGAAGGAGGCTTCCGATCTGGATTGGGCGCTGAAAGACTCATCCTCCATGGATCTTGCCCTCCGCCGCAAACGTGCGCGCGAGAACCGGGCGGCCGCCCACGGGGCTGGCTCCTCCCGCCGTTCCCCCTAATCCTACGGCCTTCGAGCCAGCAAGTCCGTTTATGTAGAATAATGTTGGTGATGTTGGATCAGGGGTGTGTTTCTTTCAAGCGCTTGTGAGACGTTGTATCATGTGTAATAATGTATTAAACCTTTTATGTAATGCATTAAGATAAATGAATTAATAATTTTTATCTGCTTTCTTCTGCATTTTACAACACCAAACATTCATCTTACAAATATAGGTTTTCTGAAATTGTTCTGCATTTACTTCTGCTTGCCATGGGATTTTACAACACCAAAAATAGAATTAACTGAATTAATAATTATTATTACTTAATCATAAATCTTACTTAATCAATTTTTATCGATTTATACGTATTATTAGTCGAGTTTCGACTTACGGATTTAAAGATATGAATTTATCCATATTAAATTGAAAATGACAATAATAATGTAAAATTTATTTTGGATTATTTATACAAATTCAAACACTTTTCATGTTGAAAGTTTTGTCAATTCAAAATATGCAATAAAGTTAATGCATTTTTAATTGAAAATGGCAAAATGGTTAATAGTTTGTATAGTTAGAATAATTATTTTAGAAAACAGAAAATGGTTTTGGATTATTTATTCAAATTTAATAACTTTTCATGTTGAAAGTCTTTTCAGATTCAAAACCATTTGAAATTCATATCAAACACCTAAATAAGAAAAAAAAAGGCGGGAACAACATTTCAGAACTGAAAAGTTCGAAATAGTTTTGAAAAAGGACTCTTTGGTCCCGGTTTCTGGCAAGAACCGGGACCAAAGAGTCCATGAACGCGCCACTGGATCTGGCATTAAATGACCCACTCTTTGGTCCCGGTTGCTGTAAAGAACCGGGACCAAAGGGTCATTGGTCCGGTTCTTGCCAGCAACCGGGACCAAAGAGTCCTAGTATAACTTCCCGCGCCCTCTCTTCTTCCCCATTCAGGCAAAATCGACTAAGGACTGGAGAAGGCGCGACCGCACGCGAAGCCGGCGAAGCCCTGCTCGTTTTTCCGGCGAAGCCCTGCTCGTTTTTCCGGCGGCCCTGCTCCGCCGCGGCCCCCGCCGTCGCGCGCCCTGCTCCGGCGGCCCTCCCATCGCGCGCCCCTGCCCTCCGCCGCGCCCCCGCGCCGTCGCGCCTCTCCCGTCGCCGGCGGCCTGCTCCTGGCCTCCGCCGCGCCCGCCCCTTCCCTCTCCACGGCCAGGTGATCGCCGCGGCGCCCACGCCCTCCCTCTCGTGCTCAACACCGAGCCGTAGCACCATTGCTAATTAGTGTTGTTTACAATTTAATTTGACAGAATTTTTTAGATAGAATTTGGTAGTGTTGTTTAAAATTGTTGAATTTTAGATAGTTGTTTAAAATTGTTGAATTTTAGATAGTTGAATTTTAGATAGTTGTTTAAAATTTTAGATAGAAAATATTTTAAATTTTAGATAGACTTAATTTTAGATAGAATTTTTAGATAGAATTTTAGATAGAATTTGATAAAATTGTGTATAAGAATTTAGCTACTGTTTTAGTTAGTTTTAGCAATTTTGAAACTTAGCAATTTTGTTTGTTTATCAGAAAAATATGAATAATATATCAAAATGCCAGAAAATGATTTAAACTTGTAAAATCAATATCTTTTAATCTGTTTATCAGAAAAATATGAATAATATATCAAAATGCACAGAAAAATAAATTGTAGCTATTTATGTCAAAATACAAACATTTTGGAACATTTCAATTTGGTGAATATTTGGAAATAACTTCAATGCATTTCCTTTAGTTATGGAGCTAATTTAAATAAGTGTTTATATTTGAAATTTGACTTCTATTAAATTGGTCATGCATGATTGAACAATGTTAAATTAGAAGAACTAAAATACCTTCTTATATTAAATATGGAATTTGTGGAAATGATTTTATTAGTCATTGCAATTCCATTTAAATTGACCTACATGACCTAGGATGTATCTTGACATATGGAACAAGTTACCCAACTAAAGTTTTGTGCATTGTTCTTAATTTGCAGAAACTATGGAACGAGACGAAGATCAGGAAAATATCCTCCAGGATATAATCCGCGGGCCGGAAGATATTGTCGATGTCACCACGGAGTTTTTGAACAACTCCGGTGAGGGAGATGAGTCTCTCAACCGAAGAGACGGCTCCGGTGAGGTAGAACCCGACGGCCGGGGTGAGGGAGAAGTCAGCGAGGGAGAAGCCGACGAGGGAGAAGCCGAAGGCTCCGGTGGAACATTAAATGTTGCAAACTCCGGCGAGGTGCATATACATATATTAATGAAGCCGAAGATTGTATTAATTAAGTCTCTGATGTCTATATACATATATTAACGCTCTTTCTTCTTTTAGCCCTCCGGATCGAGCAAATCTTCTGTAAGGACAAAACGAGGCCCAGCCAAAAAGTTGGGCGACCAAGAAAGGTACACGATCGAAAGAGTCGCTGAAGACGGCACACCGACTGCTCCCCCTGGTGTTAAAAATAAAATGGTAAAGCAATGCGGAGTTCTTGTTAGGGACTTCATCCCGATCACCGTTCGAGAATGGCATCGGCCAAACGAGAAAGGACAGCTATATGTCAGCGATGAGGGCAAAGAAAGACTTTGGAGAAAGCTCATGGTTAATTTCACCCTGCCGGCGCCAGAGGTGGATTCAGATGAGGAGGATCCAGATGAGGCAGAAAAGATTGCCCGGAAAATCATGGAGCAAAAAGTCAAGGACTGGGCACTTAAGAAGATGGCCGAGCTATTCAAGAACTGGAAGAAAAGATTGAACAAACTGTTTGTCAAGAAAAATAAGACTCCAGACTTCAATAAAGGGTATGAGAAGATAAAGGACTACTGGGAAGAATTTGTGGCGTACAAGAAATCAGAGGAAGCTCTGGAAAAGTCTGCAAAAAATGCGGCAAATGCTGCTCTAAAGATGTACCACCATACTATGGGGCCTGGTGGCTACGCTGGTAGCATGCCTAAGTGGGAGAAACTTGAGGCGGACCTGCTGGCTAATGGGATCACTCCAGAGCCACTCAAGTGGATCGAACGGGCAAGAAATTGGTTTTACGGGCATGGGGGCACGTTGGACGCAGAAGGGAAGTGCATATATAACAGAAGACACAAAGATAATCCCCTACTACCCATCCAAGAAATTAGAAAAGCAGTAAAGGATGTTGAAGAGGGACGGTTCATTCCCGATAGAGAGGATGACGAGCTCACACGCGCCCTTGGGAATAAGGAACACGACGGACGGTTACGAGGCGTACCTGGCTCCAAGCCCAAGACAATTGCGATTCCCGAGCACAGGAAGAAATTTCCTGATAGAAGCCATCAGAGGAGAAAGGAAAGGGAGGCAATGGAAGCACGCGCTGCTGCAGACCGGCTGCGTAATATAGAAGTAGAATTAAAGCTGCAGAAGGAACAAATTGCCGTGCTTAGCCAGCAAGGTACTAGCGGCCAATCTCAACGGCACATGGTAGAAGCTGCATGCGATGGTACCGGTGGCCCATCGAATCGGAAAAGCAGCGTGGCTTCCACGGAGCTCCAGGATGGTAATGATGATGCAGTGGCTCCACTTCGTCGCTACCCAGTGGATGATATCACGGAGAGCACACCTTGTGAGATGCATGTGAAAGTTTTTAACTTAACCGTGAAGGTGGCGGTCGGCTATGTCGTACCAATTGGACCTAATCCAACTTACCATTTCTCTCCGGTTCCAAATGGCTACGCTGTTGTCGCGGTGGATGAAGTGATGAAAGATTATGAGGAGCTGAAGCTGCAACACCCTGCAGGTGAAGATGGGGAGGTGCTTGAACTTGGAGAAGCCAAGAAAGCGACCATTTTATGGCCAAAGGAATTCATCGTGCTTCCGAACTGGCAGCCAAGGCCATCGACTCCTCACCAGTCTCCAGCGCAACAGTCCTCTTCACCGCCTCAGCATTCTCCAGCGCAACAGTCCTCTTCACCGCCTCACCAGTCTCCAGCGCAGCCGTCTCCGCCGCCGCGTCAGCCGTTTCCGCCCACCGCTCGTACTATGAGGGGTAAGCGATCACCGAAACGTAAAAGGTCGCCCCTCCCAACAGTACCTCATAAGAATCTTCCCATTAGACCTTATGACAGGACTGTAGCGGAAAACGCCGCGGAGGTGGCTGCCTACAATAAGGCTTTTTTTGCACCAAAAAAGCCCGAGCAGAAGCCGGTATACGATGAAAAATCCAAAAAGTGGAGAAAGTCCTTCCTTGAGCAGCCATCCCAGATATCGATGAATCTGCCATCTGACTATGGTCGTGAACTTACTAAGCTAGCACGTGCCCAGTCTGAGCAGAACAAGGGAAGAAGTGCAAAAAGCGGGAAACAAATTGCCCAGCTCGGACAGCAGAAAAATCAATCGGTCCCCCCGCTCATAGTGTGTTCCGATGTCGACAAGGACTTCAGAGTCGCTATGGATAAAGACCTGGAATTATTGGACCCCAGAGCCATAGCTGCTGCTAAAGAACTTGGTGTCACTGTATCTCAGGCCAAGGAACAGGCTACCGCCTTGGGTATGAGCCTTGGTCAACTTTTAGGCTATGAACATGCGCCAATGTTAGAGATGGCACGGAAATATGTCCAAGGGGAGCCTATGGTCAGTAATGAGGAGATGACGGGTCTATCAACACATATGCGAAATCTGCATACCTGGTACCTGGTGCACACATCAAAGAAG
Organism: Poa pratensis; assembly: GCA_947311845.1. Taxonomy (NCBI): domain Eukaryota; kingdom Viridiplantae; phylum Streptophyta; class Magnoliopsida; order Poales; family Poaceae; genus Poa; species Poa pratensis. The sequence goes on along the minus strand of CAMZMU010000094.1, from coordinate 25,761,444 downwards.
GACGCGAAAGAGTGGTTTCCGCTGGACGTTAGAGTGGAGCATTTCTTCAAACGTTACACTATACAGGTTCAACTGACTGAACTGTTCCAGTTATTCCAAAAGCGCGCCCTCGACAAATCTATCCTCTCTTGCTATTGTCTGTAAGTGATTTATTTTCGTAATTAAGTCTCTAGCTCAGCTCGTTCATTGCCTGTATTATATTATCCTGCTATATATATATATCCTTTTGTACGCTATTATGCAGAATGAAGATGCTGGAATGCAAAAGATCTAAAGTTTTTGAGGTTGGGTTCGTTGACCCATATATCGTGAATTCACATACGTTAGTCAATCACCCCAAAGACGTGGAGCATGACCTGACCACCTTTTTAACCATGCAACATTTCTGTACGGAAATACTATTTCCTTACAACTTCAGGTGAGTGTTTCTGTCTTGTACATATTTTTATTTGGCTTTCTCGATGTTAAGTGTAATTGATGAGCTATGCATGTCTGCTTTATGTAAACGTCCGCAGGTTCCACTGGATTCTGCTAAGCATTCAACCTGACAAGTCCACAGTTGAAGTCCACGACTCATTAAGTTGGGACCAAGCGTTGTGGTCCGACATGAAAGAAATGCTCAACAAGTAATTTCAATCATTATCGCATTATATCGCCCTCTTTCGTTCGTTCCCTGATGTCAAGTAATTAATAACTCCTTTGTTCATTTTCTTTGCCAAAGCAGGTGTTGGACAATTTTCAAACAGAAGGTAGAAGGTCCATTCAAAGATGAGCTAACTTATAAAACGGTGGAAAGTCCGCAGCAGCCACCGGGGAGTAATTTATGTGGATTCTACGTTTGCGAGTTCATTCGCGAGTTGACCACTGAGCGGAGAACAACTGCTTTCAGCAAAATGCGGGAGAAGATCGACCCAGAACTGCGCGTAGGAGCAATTCAAGAGGAATTGGCGGGATTTCTGCTTAGGGAGGTCATCGATGAAAGGGGAGAACATTATGCTTCGGACGATGAACTACATATGCCTTGATGGCTTGATCTATCTCCATGTAATTAAATAGTTGTATTCTCGCAAGAGATCGAATATTAATTATATATGCATCAACATGTACTGTGTATATAGTAGAGCGTATAATATGCGTACGGAAACGATGGAGAGCACGTCGGCGATGCGAAGAAGGGGGAGACGACGGAGGCACCGGCGAGAGGGAGAGGGGGCACCGGCGAGAGGGAGAGGAGGCACGGCGAGAAGGAGAGGGGGCACCGGCGAGAAGGAGAGGGGGCACCGGCGAGAGGGGGCACCGGCGAGAGGGAGAGGGGCACCGGCGAGAGGGGGCACCGGCGAGAGGGAGAGGGGGCACCGGCGAGAGGGGGCACCGGCGAGATCGAATCCTAAACCCTAAATACCAAAAAAAAAACACTCATTGGTCCCGGTTCGTATTAAGAACCGGGACCAATGAGTCTCCCCCACGAGCAGCCAGACCAGGCCACGTGGACAACCATTGGTCCCGGTTCGTGGCCCAACCGGGACCAGCATTGGTCCCGATTGGCCAGTCCCGGTTGGGCAACCGGGACTGAAGGCCCAACCGAACCGGGACCATAGGCCCATTTTCTACTAGTGCTTCATGTCGCTGGCGGCAATGCGCCTGCATCTTGTTTGTGAGAGACCCAAAGGCGAGTGGGGAGGTTGACGAAGACACGGAGCTGGGATTCCAATTGCTTTGAGATATGTGCGGAAGCGTGACGTGGTAAAATCTGGAGAGGGGCCTCACACGGGGAGCTAAGGCCCTATCCCATAGAATTTTTTTCCGGCGCCGCGCGCCTCCCTCCCGTATAAATGCCGCAAGCCCCTGCGGTTTCTTTATTGTTTTTCCGCGACACGCCAACAGGACCCTGTAGCGAAACAGCGGAGAACACAAACCCCGCCGGCCGCCCGGCGACGCGAGACTGCGAGGAGAGAGGCCCGATCGGACGAGGCCATGGGCAGCGTCGCCATGGACTCCGACTACGGCGCGACGCGCGAGCTGTCGGCCCTCCAGAAGGATCGCGCGCTCTACCGCCCCGCGCTCCCGCCCTGCCTCCAGGTAGGTACCCCACCCATACCAACCTCTGATTCCGTTTGCCGCGCCATTGCCTCGCCGCGCGCACGGAATCCCAGGTCCGGATCAGCGCGGCCGCGACATGCTAGATTCGTCGTACTACGTGTTTGTCCCGCCGGATCGATCTCGTCGACGGGCGGCCGGGGTGGCGGGGTGGGACCGCGGGCGCGATGCAGTGCGGTTTATCCGTTCCGAATATTTCCCTTCGCTTTCCGCCGGGGTCCTTGGTGGGGGACGGGGATTAGGTAGGTGTACCACGCCACAGTAGTGCGCCGATGCCGATGCAACCGCCGCTTTCCACCGCGGAGGTGGATCTGAGATTACTACCCGGCCGACCCAGCCACACCGGCGCGGGATTGCGACGAGGCGAAGCGAAAGCAACAACACTCTAGCTATTCACCAGTGACTAATCCTATTGATTATCTTGTTTATTGGCTTGGATGATTGAGCGGGTACGTCGTTTTCTTGCATTACAAGTTGAGATGTTTCTCTCCGTCTGGATGTGAACAAACCAGGGCACCGCGGTGAGGGTGGAGTACGGGAACGCGGCGACGGCGGCCGACAACACGGACGCGCATGTGATCGGCCACGCCTTCCCGCACACGTATGGCCAGCCGCTGGCGCACTTCCTACCCAAGACGGCCAATGTACCCGACGCTACCATCATAACAGAGCACCCTGTCGTCAGGTACACATCTTCGAGATATGGAAAAATCTTGTGGATTTTATTCAGTTTGTGCTGGCATTAAATGCTACTTTTTTTCTTACTTCTCAAGATGTTGTGCTCTCACCACTCTCCTGCTAAAAAACCAAATGCAAATTCATCTGGAGATGTAACAAGACTGTGAACTGTGGATTATTGCCGAATGTTTACTTTTGGGACTAGTTTACACATTCCTTTTTTTCATTTTATTCGGAAGTTTATGACTGTAGACTGTATCAATCTATATGAGATGCAGTGGGTTGTACATGAACTCTAAATTCCTGATAAAATATTCCCACTTCACACTAAACACCAATACTAGGCGTTCCAGCAGTGTCATATATTAACCATGGCCGTCACCACTGCAGTTGTAGTTGTTCAGGAGGGTGAAAAAATGCAAACCTTTGTAATCATGCTACCAGTAGTTCGATAATCTATCGTTGTAACTCGATAGGATGGGATTAAAACCATAGTTTTCTTTGGTAGTTGGTTTCTGAAAAATATTCTGAAATATCTCTCTGTTTTTTCTGTTATTGTTTTTTATTAAACTTGAGTACATACATCCTTTAGTTTATAATTATGTTTGGAATGCAGGGTTGGTGTTTGCTTCAGTGGTAGGCAGTCCCCAGTGGGCACAATGTTATATGGGGACTACATGATGCTATAAATGCTCACAACCCAAGCAGCAAACTTATTGGTTTCCTTGGTGAGTGGATGTTGGTTTATTATGAATGGTTCATTGATGTATTTTAGCTTTATTATTCTTGCTTTTCAGTCCAAAACTGATATACACGCTAGCTAGGCTGTAGGGAATCTTCGGATTGTAATATGAAAAACACTACGATACAAGTTCAAAACATACACAAAAATTGCGGAGGTAGTTCTTTGTATAGAACAAATCTAAAACAAAGGGAACTTTTCTCAGTCATGCGAATGAGCAGAAAAAAACTGTTGTAGTGAGTGCTGAAATTGCTATGTTGATGTTGCTCTAGATCCTAACCTTTTTCGTGTAGCATCAAATAGATACTTTCTTGCGCCAGGATTTACAAGTTCACACACTTCAGGCAACAACCTAGATCTATGTTCTTGATTATTATTTTGTTAAATGTACGTGTTTTTTGTTCTCTCATATTAACTGGTACATGAGTCCAGTGAGCACAAAATAGTATACGAAAAGTCATGAGAATATAAGTGTATATAATAATCCTTTAAATTAATGAGGACAGTTTTAGTTCACTGTACAGCGATCCAAATCATGAAAATTTAGAGGGATTTTATATTTGAACCACCGATCATCTCATCAGCGCAAAAGAAATACAATGGGGCAACCATTGCCTAGTGTCACAATTAGGATCTTTGAAATATAAATATCCAGTTGTTTCTGTGTGCATGTTTGGACGCACAATGTTGGCTTACACATAGGTAGATGTCGCATGATAAATCCTGTATGCTCCCTTCACTTATGTTTTCTGTTTTCGTGTTGAAACAGGCGGAACGGATGGCTTGTTTGCACAGAAAACTTTGGAAATCACCGATGAAGTTATTTCTTCCTACAAAAATCAAGGTGGTTATGATATGCTTGGTCGGACCAGGGACCAAATCAGAACAACTGAACAAGTAAAAGCAGCAATGACTACTTGCCAAGCTTTGAAGTTGGATGCTCTTGTAATAATTGGAGGTATTATTTGTTACTATCAATAACAGAAAATATTGTACTGATCTTAGCTATCGTTTACATTGGATGCATGTCCTCAATGCCTTTTTTGCTTTTTATTTAGGTGTCACATCCAACACGGATGCTGCTCAGCTTGCTGAAACTTTTGCTAAGTCGAAGTGTTCAACAAAGGTGACTGAAATTGTCTAATAAATCTAATTCTTCATTATGCACTGTTCATATTGGTCCACATCCCTGTGATAATCAGTATTTCCTTACATAATTCAAATAGTATGAGCTAATTTAATTTTGAACAGGTAGTTGGTGTTCCTGTAACTCTGAATGGTGACCTTAAGAACCATTTTGTCGAGACAACTGTTGTTTTGATACCATATGCAAGGTACAGTACTTTATATCAAACTATTGAGTTGCATCCTTCATCTAGCATTTGCTATAACTTTTGTAGATTCATTATCCGCCTACTACTTTTTATTGACCTCTGGCTGTATGAACAATACTGCTGGGAGCATATCACTGCTCCTCTTTGATTATCCTAAGTTTTTACCATTGTTTGGCATATAATTTGTGGTATTTAATTTACATGTTTTTATGGTAACATGTATGCTAACTTGTTAACAGGTGAACTCACAGCTCATAAGTAATGTCTGCACTGATGCTCTTTCTGCTGAGAAGGTAACACATAAGGGATGATTAACTTCCACAAAGACATGCATGTTTGTGAATATTTTCTGCAGGAATAGTAGTAAGTTAGTCCTAGGTTCAGTGATTTCTTTTCCTCAAAATACTAGATACCATGCTTCAAGCTGATAAGTCATAAGTTTGTCTTCATTATAGGGTGCTCTGTATTCCTTACATTATTTCTGAATTTTTACACAAATAAAATTCAAGTACACATTCATTATAAAAATCATTCCCTACATAGTTTATCTCTCTTAAAAGCTTGTTATCTTTGTTGGCAGTACTACTATTTCATCCGCTTGATGGGCGGAAAGCGTCTCATGTCGCCTTGGAATGTGCTCTTCAATCACATCCAAAATGGTTAGGCATCCTAATTTTATGTTGTATTGACCTAGTTGATCCACAATATAAAGATAAAAAATTAACCAGACTTAATAATCTCAGGTTTTACTCGGGGAGGAGGTTGCTGCATCAAAGCTTACAAGTTCTGACATCATAAACCAGATATGTGATGCTGTCCAGGCAAGGGCTGAAAAAGGTAGGACTATGTGGTTCTTACAAGCTTCATATCGTAATCATGTATTGTCAGGTTGCCAGTGTATTCTTATCATCGTATGTTCTTAAAATGCCATGCAGTATCACTTATTCCTTGTCCTCATAGTATGGTACTATCTTGCGCAGATAAATATCATGGGTTGTACTTGTTCCTGAGGTCTTGTCGAGAGTATTCCTGAATTGTACGCTTTGCTTCAGGTCAGTATCACTACCTGAAACAATGTTGTTGTTTTTGAAAAGTTCACTGAACTGAGCTTATCTTTGTAGGAAATTCATGGGTTACATGATAAAGGTGTTTCCGCCGAGAACATGTCTTCTCATCTTTCTCCATGGGCTTCTGCGCTATTTGACTTTTTGCCTCCATTTATTAGAAAACAGGTACAGTTTTCTTGTTTGTGATATTCAGAAAACCATAATTAGGTGAAATTGTCGCTGCAATTTTATTGCTTCTGTCGTGCAGCTACTGCTCCATCCAGAATCTGACGATTCTGCTCAGCTTTCTCAGGTACTGGAGCCATTCGATCTTTAATTTTTATATCATCGCCTTTTTTTTATTCTAGACAGCAAATTTATATGCTTATTTTGCAGATTGAGATTGAAAAGCTTCTAGCACAGCTAGTTGAGACAGAAATGAACAACGTCTGGTTAGCACCCTGTACAAATCCCCATAAATACTGTTCTAGAACATGTGAATTATTAGTTCACTTGTACAAGAAGCACCAGCTTTATCCGTGCATTTTTTTTTTTTTGGCTTATTTAGGATGAAGGCACATACAGAGGAAAGAAGTTCAATGCAATTTGCCACTTTTTTGGGTACCAAGCCAGAGGTGCCCTGCCCTCAAAGTTCGATTGCGATTACGCTTATGTAAGTCTGACCTCACTCTCTATCTTATGTGCCATCTGGTTATTTGCTTGTTGACCTGTCAACTGTTTGATTCCAGATCTTGGTCACTATGCTATCACAGCTTAGCTGCCGGTCTGAATGGCTACATGGCCACTGTGACAAATCTTAAAAGTCATGTGGACAAGTGGAAATGCGGTGCTGCACCTATTACGGTGAGCATATGGATTATTAGTTTTGAAGATAATGTTCCTTTAAGATTGTACATGAACTATTTCATACAAGTTTATGTCCAAAATGCAAAAGAATAACCACTACTGCATTTCCTCATGACCAGTCTATGATGACTGTAACGGGATGGTCGCGTGGTCCTGCTGCCAGTCAAATTGGGAAGCCCGCTGTTCACATGGCGAGCGCGACTTAAAAGGAAAAGCATACGATACGTATGATTAATAATGATATTTAAGCAGCATCTTAACTTGCTTTTCAGAGGAATTCTATGTTATTTCACTGAATATATCGTTTATACATATACTCAGTTACGAAAATTGTTTTGTGCCTTGAAGTTGTTGAGGCAAAACTCTCCAGCTTCCTGATAGACGATATCTACAAGAACCCTGGACCACTACAATTTGAAGGGGCAGGCGCCGAGTCAAACCTATCTCGTTGTGCGTGGAAGATCGAGACTACATGGGCAGGATCAAACAGTAGCAGGAGTATTTGGAGAAGGTACATGACGAACAACTTCGCCATAAAACTAGTAAAGCTCCTTTCTTGGTTGTCATGGTGCTTGTTTGAATGTGATGCAGGTGAAAAGCATCGTGAATCCTGGGTGCTCGCAGTGTGCTGAAAGCTGCACTGAGCTCCATGGCACATGTGACGGAGCTGCTGACCATCATGTCCTGCCGTCTTACAGCGGTCAGGCCCATCTGAGAGCAAATTCTTGGAGCATTCCATATGCCAGAATCTCACGTGGTTCCACAAGCATAGTCCTTCTATTTTTGTTGGTCACAAAATGTCAGAAACCGCAAGATTGAAGGGTATCTTTTCATAATCGGAGTTTTTAGACTAAAAGTGTGACAGTTGATTGAATGATTTTGGAGATTGAGATGAGTTGGAACAGGAAAGTGACTTTATTTATACTAGGAAATATGCCCGTGCGTTGCAACGGGGATATATAACTTTTTTCACAAAACTATATGTATAGATATTAAATATTTAATCGTCTTATCACTCATTTGATCAAAACCGTGTTTAGCAAAAAAAATTGTGTTGGTCCACCCAAACATAGAACGGCTCCTCAAGGCCGAGCTGACGGCAGGGCGATGGACGCCCTCGACAGCGTTCAGGCTCTGGGATGCCGGCGCGCAGATGGCGTGGCTGTCGATGCCGGCTGGACGGATTCCTGGGCCGCACAAGCTCGACGAAGCCCGTACAGGAAGCTGCAGGTCCATGCAACCAGGGCCCACCTCCGAGCCTGAGACTCAGCGCCCTCGTCGTAAGATCAGAAGACGAAAGCGTGGAGGAGTGAAAAAGCGTGCAAGGATTGAGGCAGCCCTTGCCAAGGCTGCTGCCGCTGATCCCAAGACGGCCGAGCCGCCTCTTCAGTCCGGCGCTACTTCCTCGACTGCTGGTGACGGCACGTTGGACACGCCCCCCCCCTCTACTCCTGCAGGCGAGGCTGCTACTACCCCAACTCCCGTGTCGTCTTCTACACACGGTGACATTGGCTGCAGTGCTGACTCGTCCCAGCCATTCGGGGCCCATCCCGGACCAGGAAAGCCAGGCCACGACAATCTGAAGTTCCTGACTCACAACCAGAAGCGTGCTCCAATGATGCTGAGCATGTTCCTCTGTCGGGACAAGGAGAGGTTACCAACGTCAGCTGCAGACGAGCGCGTTGATACCGCTAGCCCGGCCGCCATGGCGCGAGAGGAGCCGCGGACTCGCATCTCCAGAGGCCCAGCACGCCGGAAAGGACAACCCCGACGGCATCCAGTCCAGCGGCCATCTCTGCAACATTGCCAACTCCTCCGCTCCGGCCACGTTCGCATCCGCCGTCGCCACAAGCGTGCCAACTTCAACTCCGGTCCGAGACCCAGCACGCTTTGCCTCTCCCACCGTCACGCTGCGTCGCCAACGTCCGCGCTCCATAATCCTCGCACCTGCCTGACCCTGGCGAGTTCTTGGCCGCGGCCACAAAGCCGCTCTGCTCTGTACTCTCCACGCCCGGACGCAAGCATCGCCGCAGCCTCTGAATTTCAACCGCGCCGCGTCGTGGAGATCGCCACCGCTTCTGCCACTCCTTGTGCCAAGGCCGCTGGCAGACCAACCGCGGAGCGGCGATCGCAGGTCCAGTTGCTCCGCACCTTGGCATCGTCGAGTGGACCAGTGATCTCCGCTGAAGCTATGAAGGCCATGAAGGATGTTCACCACACCTATCCCCATTGATGTCCTGCGCGCGATGGCTGCACTGATTGGTCGTGAGCTACCAGAAGATCCGTCTATCGCGCCTATCACCACTGATCGCGGGCAGCGAGGCCGAGGCCTAGCTGCGGCTGTGCTTGACCTGTCGAACATGTTCTTCATGGATCACGGCCTGAAAGTTATTTGGAACGTGCGCGGACTCAACTCTGCGCTAGACGCATCGCGATACGCTCGCTGATCCTATCTACCCTTGCATCCATCATATGCTTCCAGGAAACAAAGATGGAGGCG